>CM066986.1:47543699-47601199 GCA_033977485.1 Hydrangea macrophylla
ATGTACAAAAGTACAAGGGGCATACCCCAGGATATACAGATAGAAGCAGGGCTCTGAAAAGGAACATGTAGCAAAGAAAGCTACCAATCAAGGGAGATTAACCCCAAAACAGCCAAAAACAAATCAATACAAAGCAATTGCCATCAACAAAAGAAGGACATTAAAGCCAATTACAAAGAATGGAATTAAGATTACTGTGGTGCTTCCAGTTAACCCTTATGAGGTCATGGATCTGAGATATTAAGCTCTTGAGGATAATCTCTTTGGGACAAAAAATGTGTTTGAAGGATCTATTGTTCCGCTCTTTCCATAATCCATAAACAGTGACTCCCAAGCAAAGTTTGGGGATTTTATGAAGTGTCGTCTTTCCTTTGAGGTGTTGAGCCATCCAGATCAAAGTGTCATTCCAACCTTGTCCATTCCAAGTCACGCCACACCTATGCATAATATCCTGCCAAATACCACAAGAGTAAGAGCAAGAAAAAAACAAGTGATTATGTGTTTCCATCTGAGAGTGGCAGAAAACACAAGCCAGGGGGCCACGGGTGAAAGAAGAAATCCTATCATGGGTAGACAATCTGTTATGAGCTGCTAACCAAAGAATGATACTCGACCTAGGAGTACCTCCTTTAAACCACACACTGTCATACCAAGGAACCTTGGGGTGATGGTACCTTAAATGATCCCAAATAAGGGAAAATTTAAATTTACCTGATGGAGTGACCTGCCAACTAACTTTGTCCTGAAGAGAAGAGGGTTTATAAAGGTTGGTGAACATAGTTCTAACTTCATCCAGATCAATGGAGTGAGAGCTAGGCCAATTCCAATCCAAACCCCTAATAATGGTACTAACTTTAGCATTAATGTTAATGGCGGCATCATAAACAATCCTGACAGTATATTTATCCAACAAAGGCCCAACAGGGAGCCAATTATCAAACCAGAGATAAGTGTTCTCACCATTCCCAATTCTATGAATAAGCAAAGGTTTAGCAATATATCGAAGTTTTAATAATTTTCGCCAATACCACGAGCATTGGGAAGGAGTTTTAACCTGCCAGAAACTTTTGTTTTTAAGCATATGCAGGTGGATCCAATTTTTCCATAGAGAGGTATTGGAAGGATCAAGAATACTTCCAATATGTTTAGACCAAATGGATGTGACCCGGATCCCCAAATATTTTGAATAAGGTATTGTGGTGTTTGTTCATATTTATTTGATGTTTAGTTTGTTTGTTTGTTTGTTTGTTTGTTTTTTGTGTGTGTGTGTGTGTGTGTGTGTGCGCGTCCCAGTATTTCATGGTTATATTGAACTTGTTTGATAAATCTTATTTTGTTGCTTCCCAAACATCAAATTTTACGAAAAACAGACTTGTATAATAAAAGTTATAGCAATTTGAGTGTAAAAAGGCCATAATGCGATAGAGAAAAGTAGCATGTGCTTTTAACTTTAAAGAGTTTTATTTGAGGGGGCTATAGGCGAAGCTCCCAAAAATAGCAATGAATTAACTATCCTGTATGTTGTATATATAGACACGCATACCCATGCAAGTAGTGTATGGTTCCCCAAAGTGCTCTATTTATATTCCTATGAATTTTCATATAGGTGAAAGAGTAAGGGTGTGTTTGATAACCCAATTAAGTGGTGTACATGAAAATTTTCAGCAATTGATTTTTTTCAGTGCGTTTGATAACGTACCACTTAATTGAAAAATAGTCAAAAATTCATTGAAAACGTTACGTGAAAATTTTCTACTGAAAATAATCACTAAATGCAGTCTATTTTAGTTCTTGAAACACTATTTTCAATATTGCAAATCCAAATCACTTAAAATTTTCAATACTTAAATTCAACACTTAATTTTTAGTACTTAATTTTCAATTGTATTAAACGCACCCTAAATCTTTATTTTGAGGCTATAATTAGACTTTTGGGGTTAATTTATTTTAGTATTTTTATACATTCTAATTTCTTCTAGGCTTTTGACGTTCTTTCTAATCAATAAAGCAGATAATAGAGAGAGAGAGAGAGAGAGAGAGAGAGAGAGAGAGAGAGAGGAATATAGAGGAGAAGAATGTTGATTATCCATTTATTATAGATACATATACAAATTTGTTGTACTATATATACATACACCAATGTGCAGAATTGTAGGCTTTCAAGATATGAAGTGGAATAGTCTTCATAGACGTTATAGAGGAGTGATAAGGTAGTGCAACTCACTATTTTTGGGAGGATGATATGACAGTTCGTATTGCCACATAGTGATTTATCTTTCTTTGAAGGACGTCACATAGGCACTGAGGTGGAGGGTTGAGGAAAGCCCTTTGATATTAGTATATTGTATTTAGACTTGGAGGCTAAGCAAGTTTTTCTTAGTCAGGCATTTTCTTTTCTCGTTCTTTTCTTCTTCTTTTTTTTTTCTTTAAAATTTTCTTCAATTATATTTTTGGGTTAATTACATTTCACTTCTATGTGGTTAGGTCAACTTTCACTTTACCCCCATGTGATTCAAAAGTGGACGCTTAACCCCCTTGTGGTTTGGACTAAAGTGAAATTGCCAAAATTTGTCTAAAAAATAGCCCCACATAGGGATTAAGTGTTAAACTATCCCACATAGGAGACTTTTAAGTGTCAAAATTAATCGCACATAGGCAGTAAATCCCAAAATTAGCCCCTCGAAAGGTTTTAGTGTTAAAGATCAGCCCCCTATAGATAGGTTAAATGATAGTATTATCCCTACATAGTTTTGGCCAATTTTAGAATTTTCATCAGTTTTGAAAGAAATCTTAACAGTTTCACTTTAGTCCCATAGGATGGTCAAGTGTTCACTTTTAAAGCACAAGGATGTAAAGTGAAAACAAGACTAACTACATGTAATAACCTATATTTTGGATATATATTTATAGGGATGAGTTTGAGTATGACTGTCTTAACCTTTCACACAGAGCATTTCCCAATCGATTGGACTCTTCTCAATCGACTGACCTTAAACCCTTCTCAATCGATTGAACTATTCTCAATCAATTGAACTTGTGCCTATCTCAATCGATTGGACCTACTTTGATCGATTGAATCATTGCCGACCTAAATCCATGATGTGGACCCTTTCCCAATCTTAAACCTCCTTCAATCGATTGAATAATTGCCACTTGTTATCAATCAATTGATGTTGTCTCAATTGATTGAAAAGTGTATCAACTTTATCCCCAGTTTGTGCAGAAGCTGCCACCTGCCCCACAATATATATGTATATATATGTGTGTTATTTACCTTTTTTCGAAAAAAAATATGTGTGTGTGTTTCGTGTGTGTGTGTGTGTGTGTGTGTGTGTGTGTGTGGTGTTTAGACAGAAGAGATTAGAGAGAGAGTTGGTGTGTGTGTGAATGGATACCGGCGGAATCACGTTTGCTTTTTTTCAAAACAAATAAGAGTTACCTCTTAATTTTAAGGAAAATAAATTAATAAACCATTCTTTAAAAGGAAAATGGTCTTTTGGAAACTAGAGATTTCTAGGTCTGAGGATTATGGAATGAGAGGAGAAGGAACCCGGTGGACTAAAACACCCCCTCTCATCCTATCTTGCGACAGACCTCTACTCAACATCCTTATAATCAAATTAAAAATTAAAATATGCCCTAGAATAATACATAGATATAGATATACATTCCAAAAGTATGTTGAAAGGGGTGTAAGATTGCTAATAGGAAAATGACATACAAAACCAAGTAGATTGATATGCAATAAAGAACAAGAGAACTTATCGAGATCCAACTGCGATATAGAAACGTTCAATGCATGCAAAAGTAGAAATTGTAACACCGTCCCTTTTATCTGTATTTAGCTATATTTAGATATATTTCAATGTTTCTCGGAAAAAGGGTTAATTAAAAAGAAAAAGCCAAACGGCACTATACAAAATTACAAGGGGCATACCCCAGGATATACAATAGGCACAAAAAAAGCATTAGACAATGCACAAGGATGGAGAAATAACAAAGCTAAAGCCAAGTTATGTCTTCATCCAAAATAACCAACTCAAATAAAATCAAACCAAATCAAATCAAACCAAGAGTCAAGCAAATCATGAAGGCCTAATCGCAAAGGTCAATAAGACCAAAATACAAAAAGGTACACAATGTACACAATAACAGAAAAATCCACGAAACCACACTGGGAAGCACTATGTAGTGTCTGTCCAACTTCCAATGTATTGGAGAAGGTGAGGGTCATTCTTCCACTGCACTTGTATTTGTTGGGAGATATTTCAATGTTTCTGTGTTCATGTATGATAGTTTCGTTCGCGTATGGATTAACTTTGGTGACTAGTTCTATGGATACTTATTTCCTTAACACTTAAACTCTAAAAATATAAGAAGGAAGTTCTGAACCAGGAGCCCCGAGCGCTCGAGCCAACGCGAGCATTCAAGCTAAAAAGTAATGAAATGACTGTTTTTTCCCTGGGCTTAGAAAACTCTATAAATACCTAGTGTTTTCCAGCATTTATTATGTTTGTTAACTCTATTTTGAGAGAGATTTAGAGAGAGAACCTTGAGAGCTCATACACAAACATACATACATCCATGGTTACATGGCTTTCAATTGATGACCATTCACTTCTTACACACACAAACACCTGCATTACAACTATGGGGAAGTTTTAAAGCTAAGTTCTTAATGATTAAAGTGCATGAGAAGAAGTTTGGTAGTCTTGAAGCTTGCTAGACTTGTATTTGAAGCTTGATCATCATTTACATCTCATCATCAACATCATTTGCATCATTTTGATCATTTAGATCTTGGTGAGTATACTTACTTACTCTAATATATATTTTTCATAAGTTATTTAGAGGATAAAAATATGCATGTAACTTGCATTGAATGTTATTAAGCTTATAACTATGCTGCTAAAACTGTCACTGTTCAGAATCTGTCAAACTCGAGTGCTCGAGCTCACACGAGCGCTCGAGCTTAATGAACGGGCCAAGCCTGAGCTCTCACGAGGCCTGAGCACTCGAGTTCAGCAGTACTTAAAAGAATGAGTTGTTGCATGTTAGTTTTATGTTGATCCATAATATGTTGGTTATATTATATGCTGCGGAAGTTGTACCTTGAGCTGTTCATTATATCTATGTTTGCATGTGTTGTACATTATGTTAATTGAGTAGTACTTCTTATATGCACAACTTTTGTAATGTAAAGAAGAAGAAATCCTGGTTTTTACGAAGGCGAGTGCTTGAGCCCACTATTTTTATAATGAACATGTTCTCTATAGTAAATTTACAACAAATTGAAGTGGTAAGACTTTTACGTGCGAGTTGCAAAAAATTTAATACTGATAATGCAAGAAGTACAAGAATATGATATCTCGTAATAATGCACATTAACGACTTATGATGTACGCAAGTTATGTAAGAGGTCTCGTGTTAACTCTGATATCGAGATCTGTAACAAAGAAGGTATAGTGAAAGTTAATAACAAGATGATCATATCCATTAGTCTGTTCTTGTGTTTCATTCGTAAAAGAGTAATGAGTACCGTGCTGTTATGTGGGTGTCATAAAAGGCCAAGTCGGGCATGGATGTCAGATAAAAGGCCAAGTTGTGCAAGTGATGTAGTAGTGCCTCATCGATACTATCATGAAAAGAGTACTCGGCCATTTGGACAGTATGAGTAAGTCAGTTAAGTCTGTCGAAACAAGATGAGGTTACCTAAGGCCAAGTTGGGCATAGTTAAAAAGACCAAATTAGGCATATTTAAAAGGTAACCTAACGGTCGTAAGGCAACAATGTTCCTCGGGCTGAATGGAATAAGATGGAGTTACCCAAGGCCAATTTGGGCATAGTTAAAAGGCCAAGTTGGGGCATAGTTTAAAAGGGTAACCTAATGGCCATAAGGCGACGATGTTCAAGGCCTAACAGCATTTGTGCCGGATTGTATGCAAAGAGTCAAGTCGATAATCTAAAACCAGTTGAGTCGAGTCGTAAATGGTTGAGCTTGTGGTTCAAAGTTTAGCATTCAGTCAGTTTGGATTGGATAGACAGTCCAAGGTGATCAATCTGTCGATGTCAATTGTATCTCTCAGTATGAGTATTACTAATGAACATTACTTAGCATATGTTATACATTAAGATTGAGAATGGTAAGACTTAATGTTGACGATTTTCAAAGGTATAAAAGAAAGAGAACGATTTACTTCTTAACAAATTAACGATGTTTTCGGAGCCTGTTCGAGTGTAGTAGGATTGCTCACTCAGCTTGCAGTAAAGCTGACGACTTTTATGTCCTGGACAATCAAACGTCCAGATCTTGTAAAAGCAGAGTACCCAGATGAGGAGTTCACCGAGGAAGGCTATGGCTTCGCGAGCTAGTTGGTGGGAGTTGAAGACTATTGGTTTATTTATTTGTTAGCGTTGTTGAGGCACTAGAAGCCTGTTTATTTGTTATTATGATGTAGGGCTTATGCCCAAGATGTTATTGTTGTTTCTCTTCCCTTCTCTATGATGATGTAATAAGAATGTGTATGACACCATTATTAATGTTTATTATGTAGGTATGCCTAGACCACTACGCTTATTACTACTGCTTGATATTTATGTTATTGGTTCTTTTGTTGTGGATAGTTATGATATATTTAACGTGCCACAGACCTACGGACCCATAATGGAAATTTTAGTTTTCCCTAGTTTTGGCTTACTCTGGGGCGTGACAGGGATTTTTGGTATTAGAGCCAAGTTTATTCATGCTCGTTGATTGTCCTACACATATAAGCCTTAAGATACCCTGCGACTAGTATTGACTCAAGTTAGTTTCTTTTCAGATCATGGAGCCGATGCATGTAGATGATGAGATGGGAGGATACATCTTTTGCGCTGACAAAGTTGAGGCAGCTAATCCTGTATTTTATCAATAGTGTATCCAAATGAGAGCTAGGGAGGGTTGGAGGAGTACCTATGGCATTTGATGCATGTAGATGGGCTATGGACAGGATTTGTATGGGGGCTAAGCATCGAGCCCATACTGTGGAGCTTAGTTATATGGAGATGGGCTAGATAATATTTGACGATGAGGACTTTTATGCTACCAAGCTACAGCCTATCTTAGTAGATCCTACACAAGCACCACCTGCACCGTGCTAGTGCAAGCCCCAGCTCTATTTGTAAAGCTAGAGCCTTAAATACAGCAAGAAGTGCCCGTTTCCCCGCACGAGGAGTCGATTATGTTGCCAGCAGCTTCAGTTAAGGGGGATGCTCAGGAGGATGTAGATCCTGAGGATGATGATGACGAGGACCACGAGGAGCTAGAGATAGAGCCTGAGGAGGGTAACAATGATCCTATGGAGGTCGAGGGGGATGGAGATGACGATGAAGACGAGCATGGAGAGGATGATGAGGGAACAGAGGATGAGCATGAGGATGATCCCGATGATGAGCCCGAGGATGAGGAGGATCATGAGGGCGACCATGATGATGATCAGGAGGGAGAGCAAAAGAAGGCCCCTAGTGAGGACAAGGATGATGAGGTTTACGGGGAGGCTGATCCGATGGATGATGATGGGGACAGTGAGGAGTTTGAGGTAGTTCAGATACCTCAGGGTTTTGCTACAGGATCCGTCGCATCACAGTATGTTGTTGATGGAGCTTAGTTGTCGGCAGACGAGCAGGAGCTAGATGTTTAGCAAGAGGGCGACCCAATCCCTGAGATAATTGATGAGTTTGATTTGTGGTTAGATTGGGTGCCATTGGAGGAGATTGATGTTCCAAATGATGAGGCACATTCGCTCGAGTTAGACGATGATGACTTTTGGGGCTGGATCCCGAGGATCTAGATATGTTATTTCTATTGATCAGGGCATGTGGCCCACTTTCTTTTGGTGTACAGGTTGTATATGTTTTTAGGGTTATGGTTTATGTATATGTAATGTAAATACCCAAACCCTACCATGTTGTAAATATTTTTGACTATGTAAATGAGCATTGTGCTTTTGCTTGTTATTGTCCCCGAGTACCCGTTCTTATTGGTTACTTATGATCGCCACTTTATATGTTGACCCATTTAGATTGTGTGCATTGTATCTGCCTTGAGGGTTAGTAAGTGACGATGAGATGGTTGTGTAGGTTTTCATGGTTGATGGGACGAGGAATGCAAGGAACCGCCAAGGAAGTGCCTCTGTTCCCGAAAATATGCATCCTACAGGATCTTTCAAAGTTTTTCTACAATGCCTAGAACATATCGGCGACGATCATCGAGGAAATCGCAATCACAATAACCACCGCGGTAACAACCACCAAGCTACACCACAACCGCCAATAGTGGAGACAAGATACTTGAGCAATTCAGGGCTCTTCACCTAGATACGTCTGATGGAACTGGTGAAGCCTGGCAGGCAGAGAAATGGATAAGGAACATAGATCACATTTTTGAATGGATGAGGTGCGATGAAGAAGAGAGGCCTCGTCTAGCGACCTTTCAGCTTACTTATGCTACAGATGATTGGTGGGAGGCTGAGAAAGCCACCATGTGAGCAGAAGCGTTAGAGAGAATATCGTGGGTCGCATTCAGAGAGAAGTTCTTGGAAAAGTACTTTTTTTAGGAAGAGAAAGTCCAGAGAGAGAGGGACTTCTTGGATTTGTTTCAGGGGGACATATCAGTGCGCGAGTATACCACTCAGTTTGAATGGTTATCTAGATTTGCCCAGCACCAGATAGACACTCCCCAGAAGAAGATTAAGAGGTATCACTGAGGTCTGAAGCCACATTTATGCCACATGACTTTGGCCTAATTAAAACAGGGTGTTTGAGACATTGGTGAGACTAGCTTTCGAATTAGAGAAGGACGGATGTCAGGCGCCGAAGTAACCGGCAGGCCAACCTCTGATGAAAGGAAAGTTCGTGCCCTGACACCCAACACATATTGAAAGAATAAAGCAAACTTAGAATGAGGTAAGGAAGCCTTAGCCAACCTTTCTTTGAAATCAACTAGGAGCACCCCTAGGACAACCTACTGTGATCAGAGGAGACCCAAGAGCGTGTTTTAACTATAGGATACCAGAGCATCTTGCTAAGGATTGTCGACGTCCAAGGAAGGATAGCCACAATAATGTAGTCTGCTACAACTGTGGCAAGATGGGGCACGTGGCCAAACACTGTCGATCACCTCTAGGAGGATACTACAGAGCGACTACTCAAGCTAAGCCCGGACAGGCTAGGCTCAATGCTATTATTTTGCATGAAGCTGACTACGAAGATGAAGCTCAGAAGAATATGGAAGGTACGCTTATGTTACATGGTAGTCAGATTAAAGTATTGTGAACATTGATGTGAATTGGCAAAAAATGAATTCTAGAGAGAGAAGCTCTTCCTTCTCTCTAGAAATCTCAAGATGAAAGAGGATTACCCTTGGGTACTCCCTTGTGTGAGGAGTGTTAGTGCCAAGAAAAGGAAAGAGAAGCTCATTCTTTTCCATAGCAATGTGAGCAAGTTGAATATCACAGCAAAGAGGATTATTAAGATCCCTTATCCTAATGAGTCTCTAGAGGAGGAAGAACAGTTTGTTGAAGGTGAAGTTAGTCCAAGTGCTACTTCCTTAGAAGATGTGGATGCTTCCAATGTAGCTAGTGCTACTGTTAAGTCCTCGGATGGAGATAGAGACCAAGATAGAGCTCACTTTGCCTCTATTCAAGACTCTTGTGAACTAGCCAAAGTAAGGATATCCAAAAGCAATGGTATTCAACACAACCTTGAATCTGATGAAGCCCAAGGTAACCTTTCTATTGCAGACCAAGGTTCGGCCCCTTTTCGAGAAATGCCTCTAGTAACTAATGTTGATTTCAAACTTGAGAACCTTCTGTTTGAGGGTCTTCAGAATGAATCCATAGCTCCTGAAAAATGTCCTAATGTGTGCACTGCAAATGCCACTGTTAGTGAGGTTCCATCTGCTAGGGATGATCAGGCTGCCATTAGAGATGTTGTTCTTAATCAGTTGGGAATTGTGGATAAAAGTTCTCGGTTTAATCCGATAAATGACACTATTTCTTGCCCCAAGGTGTTTACTACATGTGAAGCGCACGCGCCTATACCTTTACTAGCCAGCTCCTGTAACGGTCACATTGAGGATGTACTGTGCACTGAGAAGCCCAAAAATCCGGAAAAAGCTGCTATATATCACATGGGGTCATTTAATGCGTCCAATAAATCTAGTGTCTCACGCACTTTGGATTCCATTCCGGTGTATACAGAGACTAAATTACATCATGGTCAATTATCTATGCTAGGAAACACGCAAGATCAGGAGCATGTTGAAGTTGGTGGGGTCCAGGCGTCACAAAGTGGGACTGTTTGTTCCCATGTTCATGATGATGCTGGGGTTGAGTGTTTAACAGCTCACTTGTTGATTCCGTGCGCTACTATAGCTCATGTTTCTACCGAGCATGACATTTACAGTGGGACCCATGCGGTTGATGGTGTCCAAGAATTTAAAGAAAACCAAGAGGTCAATGACACCCTCATGGAGGGGCCCACCGACACCCTAGAAAACTCCAAGGAAATTAATCCCACCCCTCATCAGTGTAGTGTTCATTTGGAAATTCAACATTTGCTTGCTCATGGTAGGGCCCGGGATTTACAATGTGGAGATGGTGTACAAACTGGGGGTCTACCTGTTAATACAGGTCATGCTTTTGTGGCTCCCGCGTCCTTGTTTGAAACTAAAGGCTCGTTTGCTTCCTTATTCGCTACCCAAGGTCAGTCTTCTAATCAGTTTCATAGCCAAAGGAATGCTGAGAAATGTATTGAACAGAACGTTTCGAATAATAGCCATTCCTTGTTGCTAAATACCAACCCTAACTGTGACTTTCAGCTTAAATTCATTAATCCCGGGGTTAACAAGGACAGCTTACGGTTGAGGATCCCTCATGCAGCTATGGATGCCGGTAAGAAAGACTGGGATAATACTCTTGTGGGGTGTTTCTTGGATAAGAAACTCCCCTTTTCTTTGGTTAAATCTATTACTGCTAGGTTATGGGCTGATCTTGGTCTTGTTGATTTGTTGGCCACCGACTCTGGTGTTTTTTTCTTTGTGTTTAACATGCAAGAGAATTGTGATACTGTTCTCGAAGGGGGACCTTGGTTCATTGCTGGGAAACCAATCTTGTTGAGGAAATGGCAACCGGGTATGATTATTGATAAATACGTGCCTAAGGTTCCTATTTGGGTAAAGCTTCATAATATCCCGTTGGAGTATTTTAATGGTGAAGGCTTGAGCTACTTAGCAAGTATGATAGGGAGGCCTCTTCATGTGGATAGAGTGACCGCAAGTCGGAGACGAATCTCCTACGCTAGAATTTGTATTGAAGTGGATGCGTCTGAAGATAAGTTATGCTATTTCGATTTAGAGGTTGAAGATCCTATCAGTGGAGATATTAGTTTGATTAAAATTGAAATCGAATACGAATGGACGCCTACCCAGTGTAACAAGTGCAAGGTCTTTGGGCATGATTGCTTAAAGAATAATAGTAATCCGACTTCCCAGCCCTATAAGAAGACTACTAATGCTCAATGGGTTGAAGTTAAAAATGAAGAGAAAGGTAATCTTTTTGTTGAAGATAGACAAGAGGTTAAAGGTGACAAAGGTGAGTGGAAATTTGTTACTAGGAAGAATCAAGGGAAAATGAATGCTACAGTTAAAAATCAGGCCATTTTTAAAACAATTCTTTCAGATGGTCCAAACAATAGGGGCAATAGGTTTTCAGCTCTCTCCCATGGTGTTTTTGAGGCTGAGCGAGATCCAGGAATGTCAGAAGCTGCTATCCATAACTCAACCAGTGCAGTGAAACCTGGGGTCAACATGAAAAGTAACTTCCACTCACTTCCTACTGAGGATGAGGTGGGGGCTGCAATGGACCTTATTGAGGTGGTTGAAGATACAGAGTTTGCTGTTGACGTTGACAAAGAAAAGGAAGACTTGGATGTCGCAATTGCTAGTGGATCTACTGTGTTAGATAGTCCTTCATCTTCAAGACAGAGAAAGAAGGAGTCTAAGATGAAATTTAGTGGTAGTCGTCCCAAGGGCCGCCATAAAGTTTAGTTGCTGATTGATTTTGTGCCTTGTGTGGGCCATGGTTGGGTTGTGTTTCATTTCTGGGTTGTTATGCTTGTTTGTTTCATTTCCATGTTTGATCTCGCATTCATAACATGTTTTTGCGCTTACTGTAATATCCTGGGGTATGGCCCTTTTTTGGATTTATTCACCCTTTTTCCGAAAAAAAAAAAAAGATTAAAGTATTGTTTGATACTGGAACATTGAATTCGTTTATCACTGTGAAACTTGTTCAGAAGTTAGGATTAGAACCCCAAGCACTTAAGTCTGCCCTTAACACTATTTCTCCCTTAGGAGTAATGGTTAAGTTGAGTAAGGTGTGCAAGGATTGCACTTTAACCTTAGAAGATCAAATCCTCCTAGCAGATTTGATTATGTTATCAATGAGGGAGTTTGATGTGATTCTGGGAATTGACTGGCTTACGAAGTACCATGCTAAGCTAGATTGTACTAGTAAGTCGATCTCGTTCTTTATATCTGGAAGCGCACCTTTCCATTTTTAGTGTAACCCCTAGAGCAAAGCATTTCTATCTAGTCGCCTAGCTATTGTGGGAAGCTCTAGTGCCGAGACCTCTATAGTCCAGATACTCGTTGTTCGAGATTTCCCAAAAGTTTTTAAAGCTATCGCTAATTACCACCTAAGAGGGAGATTGACTTCTATATAGAGTTGGTACCAGGGACATTGCCTATCTCTAAGACCTCTTATCAGATGGCCCCAACGAAAATGTAAGAATTGAATAAACAAGTTCAAGAGTTGGAAGACTTGGGATTCATTCGACCAAGCACTTCGACTTGGGGAGCACAGGTGCTGTTTGTGAAAAAGAAGGACGGGTCACTTCGACTTTGTATTAACTACAAAGAGTTAAACAAAATCACAATCAAGAATAACAAGGCGTTTCAGGGCTCTTTCATCCCAAAGGAGCAGGTGCTTCAAAACTTGATTTCCCAAATCAACATTCAGATAAGAACTAAATGGAATCATCATCCCCAACTTGCAGATTACTTACGTAATTGGAGTTAAGGACATACCCCTTAAGTGTACCCTGTCGTGCTCAATTGTGTTTGTGCGTATACATTTGACTGTTTTGCTCTATTAGGGTTTTGTAAGTGGCTTTAACACAAGTCTTTTTCCTTTGCCCTACTTGGTTGCTAGGGTTTTGCCCTTGTTTTGGCTCATGGTGCCAGTTTTGAGATGTTTGTTGTTTTCCTTCTTCTAGTCCTCCTTCTGTGCCTTTTTGTCTATCCTGGGGTATGCCCCTTGTACATTTGTACTTAATTTTTTTGGAATCTATTTACCAATTTCTGAAAAAAAAAGTATCCCTTCCCTCAGATAGATGATCTGTTTGATTAGTTACAGGGACCAACAACCTTTTCAAAAATAGACCTTCGATCGGGATACCATCAGCTACTCGTTCAACCAGAGGACAAACTGAAGACTGCCTTTAGAACCAAATATAGTCATTATGAGTTCTTGGTGATGTCGTTTGGACTCACGAACGCCCTTGCTATATTCATGGATTTAATGAATAAGGTGTTTTGACCATACTTGGATCAGTTTGTGTTCATCGATGATATATTGATTTACTCAAAGACAAAGGAGGAACACAAGAGATGTGCTTTGTTTCCCCCCTAACCTTAAGAAATGGATTACTGCTTGTGTTACTACCCCCAGGTATTCTATTAACTTTAATGGGGAATCAGTTGGTTATTTTGAAGGTGCTAGAGGGTTGACATGAGTTCTTTACTGGCCTGGCTCTAACTCTATAGAACTTAATGAAGTAAGAAATGTTTTGTCTAATTTCTATAGGCCTAGTAGTTGTAGTGATACTGTGAAATGGTCCCCTACCCCCAATGGAGTTTTCAACACCTCTCTGATTTGGGACTACCTAAGGACTCATCACCCTGTGGTTTCATGGTATAAAATTGTGTGGTTTTCTGGGGGTATCCCCAGACAATGCTTTGTTCTGTGGATGGCTGCTCAGAATAGACTTTCTACACATGATAGAATCTTTAGCTTTACTTCGGGTCCGTTAGCTTGTATGCTCTATCATAAGGATATGGAAACCCATGATCACTTATTTTTTACTTGTTCTTACTCCTCTTTTGTGTGGCAGGGATTAATGAACAGGTGTGGTTTGAATTGGCAAAGTCAAAGCTGGTTTGACAGTTTAGAGTGGATGGCCCAAAAGCTGAAAGGAAAGACTATTCAACATGTTATACCCAAGATATGTCTAGGAGTGGCAGTCTATGGATTATGGAAAGAGAGAAATAACAGAACGTTCAAGAAAACCTCCTACACCAAAGAAATTCTTCTGAAGAACCTTATTTCTCAAGTTAATGCACAACTCAGGGCCAAATGGAGCACCCATGCTTATTTTGATAGGTTTATTTGTAGTTGGAGTTAAAGCCTCTATTGCGTTTGTTATCCTCTTTCCTGCTGGTTAGGGGATTCCCAGTATTGTCCTTATGTTGTTTGCTTTTGCATCATGTCCCTTGTTCTATTTGTTGGGAAGCCCTTTGCTGGTTCAGGTGTTTTGTTTGCTTTTGGGTAGTCCCTTTTGTTTTGATTTTTGTTTGCTTGATTTGCTTCATGTCATCATGACTTGAGCTTATTGTATTATCCTGGGGTATGCCCCTTGTACATTCTGTACATCCCATTTGTTGGAATATATTTACCATTTTCCGAAAAAAAAAAGGAGGAACACAAGAGGCATGTTCGAATTGCATTACACATGCTCAAAGATCATCAGTTATATGCTAAGCTTAGCAATTGCGAGTTCTGGATGGAGGAAGTAATGTTCTTGGGACACATAGTTACTTCAGAAGGGATTTCAATAGACTTGTCTAAGACTAATGCTCTCTTGAATTGGAATATGCCATCTAATGCCTCAGAAGTAAGGAGTTTCCTTAGATTAGCAGGTTACTACCGGAGATTCGTAGAAGGATTTTCAAAGATAGCCCCGCCCTTAACTAGCTTGATGAAGAAGGATTTGAAGTATGAATGGTTAGACAAGCATGAATGCACTTTTCAGGAATGAAGGAGAGGCTGACATCAACGCTAGTGCTTACCATACTAAAGGATGGAAAAAAATTTACAATCTATAGTGACACTTCTTACCAAGGAGTCGGATGCGTGCTCATGTAAGAAGGCAAGGTGATTTCGCCTATGGATCGCGATAATTGAAATCGCATGACGTGAATTACCCGATGCATGGCCTAGAATTAGCAGCCATTATTTTTGCTCTTAAGATTTGGAGGCATTATCTGTTCAGAGAAAAGTTTCACCTATTCTCTAATCATAAGGTTCTCAAGTACCTATTCTCTTAGAAGGAGCTGAATATGAGACAGTGACGCTAGTTAATTAAAGATCACGACTTCATTTTGCAATACCACCCCGTGACAAACTCGCTTCTTTAATGATTAGAGAGTGGCAAGCGTTAGAAACCTTGGCAGAACATATTTAAGCCATGGGTTCAGAAGAAGGAAAGCATTTTGGATGCCTTACTATTGAACTGACTCTTATCAGCTACACTATTGAGGCTCAGAAGAAGAACGAAGGACTACAGCAATGGTTTGAGAAAGCAGCAGCCAAAGATCTGGAGGAATGGTGAATTGGACAAGACGGAAGTCTCCAATGTCGAGACTGAATTTGTATACCAAAGGATAATGAACTAAGAGAAGAAGTGATAGATGAAGCACACAGGTCAAGGTTAACAGTTCATCCAGGTAGTACAAAGATGTATAAGGACCTGAAGAGAAGTTTCTGGTGGGAAGGCATGAAGAAAGACGTTGCGGAACATGTTTCAAAATGTTTCACCTGCCAGCAGGTTAAATCTGAGCATCAGAAGCCCTCAGAAATTTTATAACCGGTACCAGTCCCAGGATGAAAGTAGGAGCACATCTCTATGAATTTCATTATAGGATTACTGAGGTCGTAACAAAACCATGATGCAATTTGGGTAGTCATGGACTGACTTACTATGTTCGCGCACTTTATTGCATACAACATGACATATCGCATCGAGAAGATGAGTCGACTGTACTTGCAACAGATTGTTCGGTTGCACGGTATGCCCGTTTTGATTATTTTGGACTGAGATTCACATTTTATAGCTGGATTTTGGGAGAGTCTTCAAATAACTATGGGGACTTCACTAAAGTTGAGTTTTGCTTTCCATCCCCAGACTGATAGACAAACAAAGAGAACCAACCAAGTGTTGGAAGATATGCTGCGAGAATACATAATCGACTTTGAAAGTAGTTGGGAGACGCATTTACCGATCATTGAGTTTACCTACAATAGTAGTTATCATTCGAGCAATGGAATGGCACCGGTCGAAGCATTATATGGAAGACCGTGTCGTTTGCCTCTTTGTTGGGCAGAAGCCGGAGAAGCCAAGCTTTTGGGACCTGAGATGGTCCGAGAGACTAACTAAAAGATCAACATCGTTAGAGAAAGAATGAAAGCAACCCAGAGACATCAGAAAAGCTATGCAGACGAGTGTCGTAAGGACCTGGAATTCTGCGTAGGAGATCATGTTCTACTAAAAGTTTTCCCTAAAAAAGGAGTGGTGAAGTTCAGACAGAAGAGGGAAAAACTTTCACTGTGCTATATTGGACCTTTTGAGATTCTAGAGTGCATAGGTAAGGTAGCCTATAAGTTAGCACTATCGCCGATGATGTCTGGAGTACATAATGTATTCCACATCAGCATGCTAAGGAAGTGCATGCATGGATCGATGCACAAGATTGACTCCAAAGATATTGAAGAGGACAGTCGAGTGTTGTACACTGGAGAGACCCATATAGATTTTGGGAAGGGAGATCAAAAAACTGCGGAACAAGGAGATTCCACTGGTGAGAGTACAGTGGAAGCATCATGACGAACGCGAAGTGTCATGGGAGATGGAGTCTGCTATGTGAGAGAAGTTCCCGGAGTTGTTTAGCCAGTCTTAGCTCTGATTTTGGGAACGAAATCTTTTGTTGGGTGGTGGAGAGATGTTACACCGACCCTTTTAACTGTACTTAACTATATATAGATATATTTCAATGTTACTGTGTTTGTGTATGATAGTTTCGTTCGCGTATGGATTAAATTTGATGATTAGTTCTATAGATACTTATTTCTTTGACACTTAAACTCTTAAAATATAAGAAAGAGTTTGAACTAGGAGCCCTGAGCGCTCGGGATGGGAGCGGCGAGCCAGCGCGAGTGCTTGAGCTAAAAAGTAATAAAATGACTATTTTGCCCCTGGGCTTGGAAAACTCTATAAATAACCAGTGTTTTCAAGAATTTATTAAGTTTGTTAACTCTGTTTTCAGAGAGCTTTAGAGAGAGAACCTTGAGAGCTCATGATGAGAACATGGTGGCTAGCACAAGGTGGAATGCGGACCCGAACCACGTGCCAATTGGTCCAGTTACAAGGGCACGAGCAAACGGTTCAAGGACAATCTCAATGGGCTGATTCAACAAATTTGGGTTGAGACTAATCTTTGTGGCCCAAAGGAGGATACTAGTGATCCACAAGGCTGGGTGTCCATGATTCAAGCTCTAGAATAAATTAAAGGCTTCCATGCCAACTTAGGGACTTTTTATTATTTTTATTAGTTTCCTTTTATTTTAGTTTTGGGGCGAATTATATTGGGCGATTATATTTCGTAGGTTTATAGGGCCCAACTGTAAGCCTCAGCTATTTAATCAGTTTTAGGGTTTGTAATATTCAGTTTTGATCATTAATAATATTGTGAGAGTTTTCTCTTTGGTTCTTTGAAGAACTATTCGAACTTATCAGAATTACTCTGTGGCGTTCATACCTTGACTTATCAATCGAGTTTCCCATCCTTGATTGTGGCATCTTCATCCTTTATACCAAGGTTCGCATCTGTTATAGGTGTTGGGTCGCGGTTTCCATTGAATCTGACAGTAGAACGGTCCGAGGCATTAATCGTGTTACGGGTTTCGTCACATTATTGGCGTGGTTCGTATCAGTTGGTATCAGAGCACAGTTCTAGTCTCAGGTTTATCATATCTTTTTCGTTTCTGTTCTTAGTCGTTTTTGTTTCTGTTCGTTTTCTTGTTCGTTCTCGTTTCTGAACCGTACCCAAAAAAAAAAAGTTGTTCGATTACGATCTGGAATTTCGTGTTTAGGGTTTGCGAATCTGATCTGTGATTTGCTATTGTTACTTCGTGTTTGTTCATTCTCGTGATCGTTGTTATTGTGGTTTTTTTTTTCTTCTCGCGAATTAGGGTTTCTGAATCAGATACGTGAATTGTGAAGTCTGTCTGATTATTCAAAAAAAAAAAAAGAAAAAAAAAGGGGAAAAGAAGAGAAGAGATCGGTAAGCCGCGATAAAAAAAAAATTCCATAGTGTGAAAAAAATTTTATTTTTGTTTTGCGATATTTGGGGTCTAAGGAGTCCGAATCTGACCTTACTCCATAGTGTGAAAAAAAATTTCCGAAAATTCCATTTTTTTTTTTTTTGTGCTTTTGGAAACCTAGCCATTCGCGTTCGTTTTAGTCGTGCTTTCAACTTCCAAAATTGAGTGGTCTAGTTTGGGTGTGGATTGTTACTAAGAAATTCTGGTCATTGTTTGAGCAGTTTCATAAGAACCGAGTGAGAATTACTACGAGTGGAAAAAGGCAAGAGTGGTGAGCACATAAGAGGGTAAAAGCCAAATTGATTTTTGAGTGTAAACACGAGTGAATCATATTCTTGAGTGAAACACGTGAGGGAGTGTAGTGAGGATCTGTTCTATTTCTAATCCATTCTTGCAGGGATTATGGCTCAAGATCAGGGAAGAGTCACAAATGAAGAGGCTCAACAGCCGGTTGTTACGAATCTACAAATGCAAGCTTTAGTGGGGGAGATGAGGCGGATGATGAGGGCAGAATTGGAACCGATACATGAGAGATTGGATAGAGTTGAAGAGGGTACACCACAGAGGCAACAACAAAATGTTCATAATGTACAAAGAGGGGAGAGAGTTCAACCAAGGCGAGTGAGAGTTGAAGATGAGGAGTATTTTGGGGAAGACTTTGATGAAGAAAATGATCGGGAGTCAATAGATAATCATAGGAGATATGGCGGTCGGGGTAGAGAAGTTAGGTTTAGAGAAGCTAGGAATCGGGAAGATAATAATTTGGGTAGTATTAAGATGAAGATTCCTTCGTTTCAAGGAAAGACTGATCCGGAAGCATATCTTGAATGGGAGAAGAAGGTGGAATTAGTATTCGATTGCCATAATTACTCCGAGATTAAGAAAGTGAAACTTGCTGCCATTGAATTTTCTGATTATGCTATTATTTGGTGGGATCAATTGGTACTAAATAGGAGGAGAAATAGGGAGCATCCAATAGAGACATGGGAGGAGATGAAAACTATTATGAGGAAGCGGTTCATTCCAAGCTACTACTATCGGGAGTTGTACAACAGGTTGCAAAGTTTGAGGCAAGGTAATAGGAGTGTAGAAGAATATTATAAGGAGATGGAAGTTGCTATGATTCGAGCGAATGTAGAGGAAGATCGAGAGGCTACAATGGCTAGATTCTTAGTTAGGTTGAATCGGGAAATTGCCAATGCGGTGGAATTGCAACACTATGTTGAATTGGAGGATATGGTACACATGGCTATTAAAATTGAGAATCAACTCAAGAGGAGGGGCAGCAGCACACGTCTAAGCCAAAATCTAAGCCAAAATCCCAATACATCTGCTTGGAAACCAAATAATTGGAAAAGAGATGAGAAGCAGCCTTTGGTGAAGCCAAAAACTGAACAAAAACAAGAGGTGGCCAGCCATGGAAATCTAGGTAAATCCGATTCGTCTACTTCTCGGAACCGTGATATTAAGTGTTTTAAGTGCCAAGGTAGGGGACACATAGCTAGCCAATGTCCGAACAAGAGAGTTATGGTGTTACGAGATAATGGTGAGATTGAAACCGAAGATGAAGATGACAACGAATCTGTGCCACCATTGGAGGATGCCGATGACGAAGAGTACGCTGCCCAAGGGGATTTGTTAGTGGCAAGGAGAGCTCTAAATATGCAAGTTAAAGAAGATGATGAGGCGCAACGGGAGAACATCTTTCATACGAGATGTCATATCAAAGATAAGGTGTGTAGTGTGATCATCGATGGGGGGAGTTGCACTAACGTTGCTAGCACAACTCTGGTGGAGAAATTAGGGCTGCCAACAATCAAGCATCCACGGCCTTATAAATTGCAATGGCTCAATGATAGTGGAGAAGTAAGGGTGACTAAACAAGTATTAGTTCCTTTTCGTATTGGGAAATATGAAGATGAAGTTTTGAGTGATGTGGTTCCGATGCAAGCTGGACACTTGTTGTTAGGGAGGCCATGGCAATTTGATCGACGTGTTAAGCATGATGGTTTCACAAATAAATACTCATTCATGCTTCTTAATCAAAGGACAATCACCCTAGTGCCTTTGACACCGAAGCAAGTTTATGAAGATCAAGTGAGGTTGCAAAAGGAGAGTGATCATAAGAAAGAGAGTGAACAAAAGAGAAAGAGTGAGAAAAATGAGAGAGAAAAAGAAAAGAAAAATGCAGCCATTGAGGGAAAATTAGAGGGAAATCAAAAGAATTTTTATGCAAAAGCGAGTGAGATCAAACGAGCGTTGTTTTCAAATCAGTCCATGATTGTACTTCTGTACAAAGAGGCATTTTTAAACACTAACCAAATTGACTCATCTTTGCCTAGTTCTGTTGTTTCTCTTTTGTAGGAGTTTGGTGATATCTTTCCCGAGGAGGTTCCACATGGTTTACCCCCTATTCGAGGGATTGAACATCAAATTGATTTCGTGCCCGGTGCTACCATTCCAAACCGACCAGCCTATAGAAGCAATCCCGAGGAGACAAAGGAGCTACAAAAGTAGGTTAGTGAGTTGATGGAAAAGGGGTACGTAAGAGAAAGTATGAGTCCATGTGCTGTTCCGGTGATTTTGGTTCCTAAGAAGGATGGGACGTGGAGAATGTGCGTTGATTGCCGATCCGTCAACAACATAACGGTAAAGTATCGACACCCTATTCCTCGCTTAGATGATATGTTAGATGAGTTGCATGGTTCTTGTATATTTTCTAAAATTGATTTGAAAAGTGGGTATCATCAAATTAGAATGAAAGAAGGGGATGAATGGAAAACTGCATTTAAAACAAAATATGGTTTGTATGAATGGTTAGTTATGCCTTTTGGATTAACTAATGCTCCTAGTACTTTTATGAGATTGATGAACCATGTTTTGCGTGCTTTCATTGGAAAATTTGTGGTTGTTTATTTTGATGATATCCTTATTTATAGCAAAAACTTGGAAGAGCATTTGAAGCATTTAAAACTTGTGTCAGATGTACTTAGAAAGGAAGAGTTGTTTGCTAACCTAAAGAAGTGCACTTTTTGCACCGATAAGCTTGTGTTTCTTGGTTTTGTTGTCTGTGCACAAGGAATACAGGTTGATGAAGAAAAGATTCGTGCTATCCAAGAATGGCCAAGCCCATCTAGTGTAAGCAATGTGCGAAGTTTTCATGGACTTGCTAGTTTTTACAGAAGGTTCGTGAAAGACTTCAGTAGTATAGCTGCACCAATAACCGAAGTCATCAAGAAAAATGTTGGGTTCAAATGGGGGGAAGAGCAAAAGAAGGCATTTCAATTACTCAAGGAAAAATTAACTCATGCACCTTTACTTGCTTTACCTAACTTTACAAAAACTTTTGAAATTGAATGTGATGCTTCAGGATTAGGTATTGGCGCCGCGCTTATGAAAGAAGGACGACCAATTGCATATTTTAGTGAGAAGTTAAGTGGGGCTGCCTTAAACTATCCCACTTATGACAAAGAGATGTACGCATTGGTTCGAGCTTTGGAGACATGGCAGCATTACTTGTGGCCAAAAGAGTTCGTGATTCACACCGATCATGAGTCTTTAAAGCACCTTAAAGTCCAACACAAGCTGAACAAGAGACATGCACGATGGGTTGAATTCATTGAGACGCTTCCATACGTCATACGATATAAACAAGGTAAGGAGAACATCGTTGCCGATGCACTTTCTCGAAGGTACATTCTAATCTCCACTCTTGATGCTAAGATTCTTGGTTTTGAGCATATTAAAGAATTGTATCCTTTAGACCTAGATTTTAGTGAAGAGTTTGAATCTTGTGGAAAAATTGCCCATAATAAATTCTATAGGCATGAGGGGTTTTTATTTCGAGAAAATAAATTATGCATTCCAAATTGTTCTGTGAGAGAGTTGCTTGTGAGAGAGTCACATGGGGGAGGGTTAATGGGACATTTTGGGGTAGTTAAAACATTAGCCGTTTTGCAAGAACACTTCTATTGGCCACGCATGAAACAAGATGTTGAGAGGATTTGTGGTAGATGTGTCACATGTAGGCGAGCGAAATCTAGAGTACAACCCCATGGCTTATACACACCTCTTCCAATTCCTAGTGAACCATGGATTGATATTTTAATGGATTTTGTGTTAGGTTTACCTAGGACTAAACACGGTCGAGACTCAATTTTTGTGGTTGTGGATAGATTTTCCAAGATGGCACATTTTATTCCATGTCACAAAACTGATGATGCTTCACATGTTGCTGATTTGTTCTTTAAGGAGATTGTGAGATTACATGGTATGCCTAGTACTATTGTTTCAGATAGAGATGTTAAGTTCTTGAGTTACTTTTGGAAGACCTTGTGGTGTAAGTTGGGGACTAAGTTATTATTTTCTACTACTTGTCATCCACAAACTGATGGTCAAACCGAAGTAGTAAATAGGACTTTATCTACTTTGTTAAGGGCTATTATTAAAAAGAACATCAAAACATGGGAAGAATGTTTACCACATGTTGAGTTTGCTTATAATCGTACTATCCATTCTGCTACTAAATTTTCACCCTTTGAAATTGTGTATGGTTTTAATCCTTTAACTCCTTTGGATTTATCTCCTTTACCTGTGACTGAGCGTGTTAATTTAGATGGCAAAAAGAAAGCAGATTTTGTTAAGCAGATTCATGAGAAAGCAAGGCTCAATATTGAGAGAAGAACGGAGCAATATGCAACGCAAGCTAACAAAGGGCGACGCAATATCATCTTTGAACCCGGAGATTGGGTTTGGGTACACATGCGAAAAGAAAGATTTCCTGCACATAGGCGTTCTAAATTGCTTCCCCGAGGCGATGGTCCTTTTCAAGTTCTTGAGCGCATCAATGATAATGCCTACAAGTTAGAGTTGCCTGGTGAGTATAATGTTAGTACTACTTTCAATGTTGCTGATTTATCTCCTTTTGATGTAGGTGACGATTTGAGGACAAATCCTTTTCAAGAGGAGGGGAATGATGAGAACATGGTGGCTAGCACAAGGTGGAATGCGGACCCGAACCACGTGCCAATTGGTCCAGTTACAAGGGCACGAGCAAAACGGTTCAAGGACAATCTCAATGGGCTGATTCAACAAATTTGGGTTGAGACTAATCTTTGTGGCCCAAAGGAGGATACTAGTGATCCACAAGGCTGGGTGTCCATGATTCAAGCTCTAGAATAAATTAAAGGCTTCCATGCCAACTTAGGGACTTTTTATTATTTTTATTAGTTTCCTTTTATTTTAGTTTTGGGGCGAATTATATTGGGCGATTATATTTCGTAGGTTTATAGGGCCCAACTGTAAGCCTCAGCTATTTAATCAGTTTTAGGGTTTGTAATATTCAGTTTTGATCATTAATAATATTGTGAGAGTTTTCTCTTTGGTTCTTTGAAGAACTATTCGAACTTATCAGAATTACTCTGTGGCGTTCATACCTTGACTTATCAATCGAGTTTCCCATCCTTGATTGTGGCGTCTTCATCCTTTATACCAAGGTTCGCATCTGTTATAGGTGTTGGGTCGCGGTTTCCATTGAATCTGACAGTAGAACGGTCCGAGGCATTAATCGTGTTGCGGGTTTCGTCACATTATTGGCGTGGTTCGTATCAGCTCATACACAAACATATATACATCCATGGTAGCTTGACTTTCAATTGATGATCCATTCACTTCTTATACACACAAACACCTGCATTACAACTATAGGGAAATTCTGGAGCTAAGATCTTAAGGATCAAAGTGCATGAGAAGAAGATTGGTAGTCTTGAAGCTTGCTAGACTTGTATTTGAAGCTTGATCATCATTTACATCTCATCATTTGCATCATTTTGATCATTTATATCTTGGTGAGTAAACTTACTCACTCTAATATATGTTTTTCATAAGTTATTTAGAGGATCTAAGACCATGCATGTAACTTGCATTGAATGTTATTAAGCTTATAACTATGTTGCTAAAACTGTCATAGTTTAGAATCTGTCATACCCGAGCGCTCGAGCTCACGCGAGCGCTTGAGCTTAATGAACGGGTCAAGCTTGAGCGCTCTAGTGGCCAGAGTGCTCAAGTTCAGCAATACTTGAAAGAATGAGTTGTTGCATGTTAGTTTTATGTTGATCCATAATATGTTGGTTGTATTATATGCTACGAAAGTTGTACCTTAAACTGTTCATTATATCTATGTTTGCATGTACTGTACTTTATGTTAATTGAGTAGTACATCTTATATACATAACTTTTATAATGTAAAGAAGAAGGAATCTTGGTATTTACGAAGGCGAGCGCTCGAGCCCACTATTTTTATAATGAACATGTTCTCTATAGTAAGTTAATGATAAACTGAATCGGTAGGACTTGTACATACAACGTGCGCAAACTTCAATAATGATAATACGAGAAGGACAGGAATGTGATATCTCATAATAATGCACATTAACGACTTGTACTGTGCGCGTAGTTATGTAAGAGAGCTGTGTTAACTCTGATATCAAGATCTGTAACAAAGAAGATATAATAAAAGTTAATAACAAGATGATCGTATCCGTTAGTCTAGTTCTTATGTTTCATTCGTAAAAGAGTAATTAGTACCGTGTTGTTATGTGGGTGTCATAAAAGGTCAAGTCGGGCATGGATGTCGATAAAAGGCCAAGTTGGGTAAGTAATTAGTACCGTGCTGTTATCCGCGACTACTTATCCATATGGACTTGATGTTCCTTTGTATTGATTTGGTTGTAACAGCTGAACTTGGTTGTTGATTGTAAAGTGTAGGGTTTTCCGTTTGTTTACCCAGCTTCTGTTTTGATTTGTGTTGAGTACTTGGGTACTCAAGGGGATGGCTTTTTATCTTGTATTCCATTTTGATAAATTTTATCCCCTCTTTTGCTCTTATTGTATATCCTGGGGTATGCCCCTTGTACATTTGTACTTTCTTTTGGATTAATTAACCAGTTTTCCGAAGAAAAAAAATGTAGTAGTACCTCATCGGTATTGTCATGAAAAGAGTACTCGGCCATTTGGGCAATATGAGTAAGTCAGTTAAGTCAGTCAGAACAAGATGGGGTTACCTAAGGCCAAGTTGGGCATAATTAAAAAGGCCAAGTTGGGCATAGTTAAAAGGTAGCCTAACGGCCGTAAGGCGACAATGTTTCCCGGGCTGAATGGAATAAGATGGGGTTACCCAAGGCCATGTTGGACATAGTTAAAAGGCCAAGTTGGGCATAAAAGGTTAAGTTGCCATAGTTTAAAAGGGTAACCTAACGGCCATAAGGCGACGATGTTCTAGGCCCAATGGCATTTGTGCCGGATTGCATGCAAAGAGTCAAGTCGGTAATCTAAAACGAGTCAAGTCGTAAGTGATTGAACTTGTGGTTCAAAGTTTAATATTCAGTCAATTTGGATTGGATAGACAGTCCAAGGTAATCAATCTGTCGATGTCAATTGTATCTCTCTGTATGAGTATTATCAATGAACATTACTTAACATATGTTATACGTCAAGATTGAGGATGGTAAGACTTAATGTTGACGATTTTCAAAGGTATAAAAGAAAGAGAACAATTTACTTCTTAACAAATTAACGATGTTTTCGGAGCCTGTTCGAGTGAGTAGGATTGCTCACTCAACTTGCAGTAAAGCTGATGACTTTTATGTCTTGGACAATTAAATGTCCAGATCTTGCAGAAGCAGAGTACCCGGATGAGGAGTTCACCAAGGAAGCCTACGGCTTCGCGAGCTAGTTGGCGGGAGTTGAAGACTATTAGCTTATTTATCTATTAGCATTGTTGACGCACTAGAAACCTGTTTATTTGTTATTATGATGTAGGGCTTATGCCCAAGATGTTATTCTTGTTTCTCTTCCCTTTTCTATGATGATGTAATAAGAATGTGTATGACACCTTTATTAATGTTTATTATGTAAGTATGCCTAGACCACCACGCTTATTACTACTGCTTGATATTTATGTTATTGGTTCTTTTGTTGTGGACAATCATGAGATATTCAACTTGCCATGGACCTACGGACCCATAAAGAAAATTTTAGTTTTCCCTATTTTTGGCTTACTCTGGGGCATGACAAAATCCTAAAAACAGAGTCTCTAATTCATATATACACATAAGGCTAAAACCTAATCTAAGGTGTCACGTATGGAGTCAAAAATCAATAATAAATAAGTAAGAGAAAACTCAAAGAATCATACCTTGATAGTGCTACAAACAGAAGTTAGTCCACATGCTTGAACACAAATAATATCAAATTTTCACCTAAATCTAACAATAATTAAGAAATTTACAAAGTCTTGAATCCTTTCCAACCAAGGAAATTGCAACACTTCTATGGATATACAAGTCTAAATGGGAAGGTTTAGAGGGACCTTAGCCTAGAGCCATTGCAATTTCCACGTAGAAGTGACATGACTTCAATGTGAGTGAAGAGAATTCATGACTAAGTTCAATCAATTACAATCTATTTCTATAATCTAGATTCTAATATTCCTAAAATACAAGCATTACTTCTAAGCTATAGATGCATGAGAATGAACAAGGTATGAGTTATTTGTTAATTTGAATCCTCTAGCCTCTGGATTTAAGTTCAATTACTCTTATTCAAAATATGTTTCAAGCCTAAAGGCATTAGAAAGACACTTGGATCCAAATTGATATGTGATACGTACAAAAATGTTCAGTGAAGGCAAAGCTCCACTTCTGCATCAAGGAGCACCAGATTGGCTAGGGACTGACCGTGTCATTTGCCTGGTTTAACCTGAGCGGTACACCCAGTATTGTGAAGTCTGACCAACAGGTCAGGATTGCTACATAGGCACGCCCCAGCCAAGCCCAAAGATGTTATCTAGAATGTTCCAGATAGTTTCCTATACAAGTTAGAAGAATAATGGAAAGTGTAGATCATTTTCTAAACCAATTAGGAAACTCCCACGATTTGTACTAATCAATCCCAATTAGATTATATTACCTTATCAATTTACTTACCTTGTATGAGGAGGTTTCTTGACCTATAAAAGAAACCCTTTACCCTCATAGAAGGGGATCATACACTTATCTTACACACATTTACTTACCCAGCCAGTCTCTAGTAGCTCCATCCCCATTGTTGGTTCACCAAAGACCCCCAGTGATTTGATAGTATAAGTGCTCTTCATTAACAGGGCTGAACCACATACAATTTATCTTGTCTTCTTCTTCTTATCTCTAACCCAAATTCAGGCATCATCAGTTTGGCACCGTCTATGGGAATCGACAGTTTTCCATCAACAAATCTCTTGACTGATTATCATGCCGCCTAGAAGGAGCAAGAAAATCGCTTAGTCAACAGGCCAAGCGGATCCATCGGTCATGTATCCGGCGACTCCCATGACTTTAGAACAAATCACTGTGGCTCTTATACAAATCTTGGAGGGTCAGTGGCAGACCCAGCTACAAATCGAAGCCCTGCTGGCCCAATAGAATAGGCCCCCTCAGACTGAAGAAAAGCTTATAAACGATGAGCGTGGTTGGGTGCACTTACAGACCCGATGACGTGCCCGAAATATACCAGCATCCCCCCAAGCTGTGGGATAGCCCGAGAACAATGAGCAAACCTGGAATCCTATATGGACCCGATAACGTGCCCGGTCCAACCTAGACCACACGGGGGACTCCAAAAACATCATCAATGATAGACGCACAACCAGAGTAGAAGGGCAAGAGTGTTTAACCCAGGAATTAGCCCAGGATCGCCCGACTAGGAGTTGAAGTGACCTTAGGCACATGATTAGCCAGAGTCAAACCCAAGCCTTATCCTTGAGGATAGTACACTTTGAGGAGAAAGCCTCTTCATCTGACCCAACCTACCATACTAATACTGGATGAGATCCTGGTCAGGACAACGTAGAAGCCTGCATCAATGACCTGGAGTAACAAATCGAGAAGTTAGGCCGAAAACCAAGTTATGATTATATCAACACAGAGACGGAGTCACCATTCATCAATTGAGTCACAGGATTTGCTATTCTACATAAATTTAAACAGCCTCATCTTGACTCTTATGATGGTTCAGGAAGTCCGATCGACCATGTTTGGACATATAAGGCTTGAATGGCGTTGACAACCAATGCTAATGAACTGCATTGCCTAGCCTTTCCAAGCACTCTAAAGGGGCCAGCCGCATAGTGGTTTCACTCCCTTAAGCCCCGATCAGTTGATGACTTCAAGGAACTCGCAGGCTTTTGTCAGCCAGTTTGTGGGTATGCTTGGTCGACCGTAGCCAGACACCTAGCTACTAGCTATCAAGCAACGAAAGGGAAAGTCCTCGAAGGATTATGTCGATCGCTTCAACCAAAAAAAAGCTTTAAATTCACGACCTAAACGAGATGGACGCAATTCAGAACACCAAGGTTGTCATGCCGTTTCACTGTCAATAACTGATATCCTTGGTCCAACTCTTGGAGAGGGTCGAGAAATACATCAACACCGAGGAGTTCTTGAAGTCCAAGCACTCAAACTTCGTAGAGGATGATTCCCTTAGAGCTAAATGAAAATAGGAGGGCCCTGAGAAGAGCTTGGGAAAGAAGCAAAAGTAGGGTCAACAACCGGGTGGTCAGGAACAAACCCCGATCCCCTTCATGCCACTAACCCATCCAAGAAGTCATTATAGCTACTGAGGGTCAGAAGTTGCTCAAGAAACCAATAAAGCTGAAGAGCCAGCCCGAGAAGAGGAATTGGGATAAGTACTGCCACTACCATAAATATCATGGCCATGATACAGAGGACTATTTTAAACTCAAAATTGCTATTGAGAAGCTTATTGAGTAAGGTCATCTGGCCGAGTTTGTCACCCGAGACAGATAGTAACAACAAGATACCCAAGCCCTTGAGCAGTAGTAACCCCTCGGCCACATCAATGGGGTCTCTAGAGGAACATTAGGTGGAGGAGACCCATAATCGGCATGGAAGAGGCATGCCCGGGCATCTTGAGCAAATGTTGTGCAAGTCCAACTATCCAACCGCCCACTAATCGATACCCTAACCTTCTCATCCGATGATATCTGAGATCTTCACTACCCCCATGATGATCCGTTGGAGGTAACGCTCTCTATAGCTAACTACATGGTTAAGAGGGTACTTGTAGACACGGGAAGCTCCTTTGACATACTCTTTGCTTCAGCGTTTGATCAGTTCAGAATATCGAGGGACCGGCTCTGACCAGTGGCCACTCCATTGGTGGGATTCAATGAATCCAGTACACAACCGCTCGGGATGATCGAGCTGCTAGTTTTAATTGGGACCTACCCACAGTAGGTCTTCGTGCTTACAAATTTCATTGTGGTAGAGGCCCTTTCCCCTTACAATGTAATTCTTCAGAGAACAACACTTAACAAGGCCATAGCAATTGTGTCGACTTATAGCCTAGTCATCAAGTTCCCAACCCCGTAGGGACCAAGAAGCATGAGGGGTGATTAAGCCACCGTCCAAAGCTGTAATGTCAGTTCCTTACGTAAGGGCATAATTTTTGAAGCGCTAAACATTCAAGAGATGGACCCAAGGGACATTAGGGATGGAGTATCCCAGTTGAAGAAATCAGTCAAGTGGTGTTGGACCCCCTGTTTCCCGATTGGTTCGTTAGCATCGGCACTCTCCTGGAACAAGATCTCAGAGAAAAGCTAGTCCAGTTGCTAAGACAGAACCAAGATGTCTTTGCTTGGAGCCATGAGTACATGCTAGGAATTGATCCCTGGGTCATGTCTCACCGACTTAATGTTGATCAGAGCTATCGTTCAGTTAAGCAAAAGAGGAGGGGAATGGCCCCTAAAAGACAGGAAGCAGTATGTGAGAAGGTCAGGAAACTTCTCAAAGCAAAGTCAGTCCATGAAGTTCAGTATCCCAACAGGTTGGCAAACGTCATTCTGGTCAAGAAAAGAAATGGAAAGTGGAGGCTGTACGTAGGCTTTACTGATCTAATTAAAAAGGGCTATCCTAAAGATTGATATCCACGATGTAACACCCCGTAAATTTTTTTTTCCTGATATAAAGATTCATTTTTAAATATGTTAAGAAAGCAACATGAATTTTTACGTGTTATAAATTGGCTGTGTGCATTTATAGTTTTATGGTCATTTATTATTTATGGGTAATTATTTTTTATTGTTATTAATTACTGTATGAAGTTTTGTAAAATTAAGTGATGGGGTTAAAGTGGTAAAAGTTTAAATTGGCCAAGTTATTGAAGAGTGATGTGTTAACTTTTTTAGCAGTATTTATAGGCCCGTAAATGTGTAAAATAATATAATTAACATTCAGATTAAGTACCGGGGGTCATGGGTACCCATTAGGCTACTCATTTTTTTTTTTTGGAAAAAGGTAAATCAATTCCAAAAAAGAGGGAAAGTACAAATGTACAAGGGGCATACCCCAGGATATACAATGAAGCTCAGCAGGAGGAGTAGTGACGAATCACTAAAACTAGCAAATTAAACTTGACAACAAAAGAGAGTCACACTATTAACAATACAACATGGCCAACTTAAGTCCAAGGACTAACAATTAAATCAAGTTGGGGGTGGAGCTTCCATTGAGATCTTATTTGAATATTAATTTGAGACACCAAATTTAGTAGCAACTGTTCTTTTGGGGTGTAGCACACGGTAAACGTCCTCTTGTTCCTCTCTCTCCATAGGCCATAAATTACAACACCGAGGCAAATTTTAGGTATAGCAAGATGAACCTCTCTCCCTTGCCAATGTTGTGCCATCCATAACACCATGGTATCCCAATCTGTGCTATGCCAATTAAGTCCACACCTATTCATCAATTCCTGCCAAACAAAGGAAGAAAAGTTACACTCAAAAAACAAATGATTATGGGTTTCCATGTGGTTCTGACAAAAAACACAAACAAGAGGTCCAGGAGTAAAGGAAAAGATTCTATCATGGGTCGCAAGTTTTTTCTAAACAGCAAACCATAATATTATCTTTTGCCTAGGAGTGCATCCTGAAACCCAAACAAGCTTGTGCCATGGTACCTCACGAGACACCTCTCTAAGGTGGTCCCATATATGAGTAAAGTTATATTTCCTGTTGGGAGATGTAATCCATGAAATACAATTAGATAATCCATTTGGCTTATACATATTAGATAAAAGAGATCGAACTTCATTCAACCCAATTGAATTGGAGTTAGGCCAATTCCAATCCTGCCCCCTTATGATGACTGCCACTTTTGCATAAGGTGCAATAGCGGCATCGTAAGCAATCCTGCTTGTATACTTTTCAAACAATAGCCCACAAGGAAGCCAGTTGTCAAACCAAAGGGATGTATGTGGCCCATTACCGATAGTATGAATAAGTAAAGGCCGAACAACTCCCCTTAATTTTAACAGCTTTCTCCAATACCAAGAACATTGAACAGGGGGTTTAATATCCCAAAAGCTTTTAGTTTTAATCATGTACAAATGTACCCAAGCTTTCCAATAAGAGTTATTATGTGGATCAAGAAGATTGCCAATATGCTTTAAATTTAGAATAGTATTAGTAAGAAAAATATCCTTGAAGCCCAGGCCACCCTCCTTTTTGGGTTTACAAACATTGACCCAAGCAATTTTGGCTCCATTCCCATTCTCTGTATTTCCAGACCAAAGGAATCTCCTAAACGCTTGATCCACCTATTTAAGCACATTTTTGGGCAGAATAAACATCCCAGACCAATACTGTTGAATTCCTGCCAACACAGATTGAATTAGTTGCGCTCTACCAGCATAAGATAAGAACTTAGATTTCCAGGAATTGATTCTATGACAGATTTTACTGACAAGCTCTTCACAATGGCATTTTTTCAATTTAGTGATAATCAGAGGAACTCCAAGGTACCTCATGGGAAGGACTCCTTTGGAGAATTGGAGTTCCGTCTGTATATCATTTGCCAACTGGTCTTCAAGCCCAGAAACAAAGATGCAACTTTTAGTGTCATTGGCTTGAAGACCAGAGAAAGCATGAAATTGATTTAAAGTTCTCCTAATCAATTTTGCAGATTCGATGTCACCATTAAGAAGAATAAGTAAATCATCCGCAAAACAAAGATGAGAAATTTTTAATTTGTCGCATTTCCAATGGTAGGTAAATTGACCATTTTGGGTGTTGTAGTGGAGTAGTTGGCTCAGCATCTCCATGACAAGAACAAACAAATAAGGGGAAATAGGGTCCCCTTGTCTAAGCCCTTTGGCTCCATCAAAATATCCCACAGATTCTCCATTAAAATTGATAGAGTATCTAGGAGTAGTAATACAAGCCCTAATCCATTTCTTTAAATTTGGGGAAAAGCCAAATATATCAAGTAAATCAAATAGAAATTTCCAATTAACACTATCATATGCCTTCATGAGGTCAACCTTAGCAGCAACTCTAGGTTTACCACCCATTTTGTGATAATCCCTTAACAAGTCTTGAGCATAGAATTGGCGAAAACTTCTTAAACTTCTTAAACTTAGGAGTATGGCTAGACCTATGCTTAGGCATAGAATTGGTAATGGTGGTGATACTTTTCTCTGGTATGATAATTAGCATCCCATGGGTCCTATTTTGGAAAGAACCGATATGCGTGTCCAATATGATGCCGCCATCCCTTTAAATGCTAAAGTTTCTGATGTTATTGAAGGTAATGAATGGAATTGGCCTCTTACTAACACAATTGAACTTAGGGAAATTAGAGGCCAACTTCATTCCTTACCTCCCCCTAGTACATCTAGTGATGTGGTCCAATGGCTTCCTTCCCCAAATAAAGTGTTCTCTTCCGCCAACACTTGGAATCATGTTCGAACTCATTACCCTAAAGTCCTTTGGTATGGCCTCACTAGGTTCCAGGGTAATATTCCGCGTCATAGTTTTATCATGTGGTTGGCCATTCTCCATAGATTATCCACGCATGATAGAATTTATACTTACACACCTGGCCCTCTTGCTTGTGTCTTTTGTCACAAGTATCTTGAATCCCATGACCATTTATTCTTTAATTGCCCTTACGCTTCTTATGTGTGGCAGGGAATGCTCAATAGGATGGAAATCTCCTATCCAACCACCTCTTGGGATGTTCTTGTGGATTGGGCATCGAACACGTGGAAAGGCAAGACTCCACAACAGGTTGTCCCTAAAATGTGCCTTGGGTTGATTGTCTATAGCATTTGGGAAGAAAGAAATGCTCGAAGTTTTAAATCTGAAGTAAAGACTAAGGAAAGAATTTTACAAGACCTTTGCCTAAAGATTTCCTTACAGATTCAAGCTATTTGGAAGAACGATCCCCATCTACCTCAGTACATTGATAGATGGGCGATTGCTACATAGTGGGGACTTTGGCTTGTCCCTCTTTTGTTTTGTTTCTGCTAGAGTTCCTTGATGTAATTGTCGTTTCTTGGTTTTCTCGGTTTGCTCGGCTCTTTAACTGTTAGGATGGGTCCTTCTCTGGTTTGTTCTTAGATAATTTCCCATCCTTTGTTGCATTGTCTGGATGCTTGTTTTTTTTTTGTTTGTGATTTTGGTTGCCTGGGGTATGCCCCTTGTACTTTGTATAGTGCCGTTTGGCTTTTCGTTTGAATTAATCGTTTTCTTTCGAAAAAAAAAAGTCTTGAGCCAATAGAACATTATCACTAATTTTCCTTCCCTTAACAAATGAAGATTGGGATTGGTCAATAATGGATGGAAGGATAGATTGGAGTCTATTCGCAATTATTTTTGAGATGCATTTATACACAGTATTACAACAAGATATAGGCCTAAAATCCCCCATCTTAGATGGATTTGGGACTTTAGGAATCAAAGCTATAATAGTGGCATTTGACTCCCTAAGCAGAGACCAGAATTAAAAAATTCCTGAATAGCTTCAATCACTAAAGGGCCAACAGTGGACCAAGATTTTTGAAAGAAATGTGCATTAAACCCATCTGGAACGGGGGCTTTATTTTCATTCATACTAAAAATCATGTCCTTAATGTCAGCACTAATAGGAATTCTATCCAAATCCTCCAATTGTTCTTCTGGAATTCTTTTACACACAACTCTCCTTAGGGCCTCAATCCCAGGATAAAGGTTAGTAGCAGTGGTACCAAGTAAACTTTGAAAATGTCTTACTGCTTCACATTTAGCCTCTTGTAAGTTGTTAGTAAAAGTACCATCTGGTTTTTCAAGTTTGAAAATTCTTTTCCTATTCCTTCTACTTTTGATATGTTGGAAAAAATATCTGGAATTTTTTTCCCCGGCCTCAAGCCACTGCACTCTAGATTTTTGCTTAAGAGTTTCTTCCTCAATCCAAATAGCTTTAAGGAATTCAGGCATACATTGTTTTTGTATGGCTATAAGGGAAGGATTGTGGGGATCTCTAAGGAGGTCGGATTGTGCTAATTGGAGAGCTTCCCTAGCCTGATCAGCTAATAGTTTTTCTTTACCAACAAAACTTTTGGTACAAGCACACCAATTCGAGCCCTTCGATATTTGTCCAGGTGCTAAGTTTAGTAGTTCTAATCAAGAGGAGGATGAAGACTCCGGGGTTGGCATGATTTCTTCTTCTAATGTTCATGATAATGTCAAGGATTCCCCCCATTTGATCTTCACCATTCTGAGGTTCCAGTTTTAAACTCGTTAAATCATTGTTCTACTGGTACCAACCCTAAGTCTTGTTTTAAAACTTCTAACCCTAATCTCTCTACCCTAGCTTCTGCATCCACAACATTTTTCAAAACCACTTGTTGATCTTTCTACCCCATCCAGTACATGTCCCGAGGTGTTTGGTGTGCAAATGGCTAGTGTTAAGCCCAATGGTAACAGTGGGAGTATACCCACTCCTTTACGCAATGCTGTCAGTGAACACATGGGCTTACCCACTTTTTCCGGTTATTCTGGAAACTTGTTGGCTAAACCTTCTAGTGCAAACCCGCGTGATCACACTGTTGCTCATCCCCTACACGCTAGCTCCTGTACTTTAGCTCGGGAAGGGTCAGTAGTAGGTCAGAATTTCGTCCTTGGCTCGGCTGCTTGTTCAGTTACAGCTCATTCGGGCTCTGGCACCGAGGCTTCCCATGCACAGCGAAGTGTGGACTTAGTTGCAATTATCCCACATGATAAACCATGTGAGCCAGATGGAGTGATCCCCCTCATAGCTAATGGGCCCACGTGTGGACTGGCTCCTCTCAATAACCAGGCTCTTGGGGAATCATATGCCAACACACTTCTACCCACTGGTTCTTTGCAGCTAGTGGTTAATACCTCTGAGGGTCAGCATGGCATCAAATCAGTTCCTCAAAATCCCCCCCTTTTTAAACCTGCTTTGGTGGGGAGAGAAGTAAGCATACCTAAAATTCCTAACCAGCCTAATTCCGATGTAACTCTAGTTGGTCCAAACAGTACCAAATCTTGGGCATCTCTTGTTAACCAGCAAAGCTCGTTAGGTTTTAAACTTAACGACATTAAACCTCGGGAAGGACCTCAAAGACATCATCTAAGTATTCCCAAGGAGGTTTTTGTGGAGGGTAGCCATGCTTGGCATAACACTCTGGTAGGCTATTTCATAGGTAAGAAATTACCATTTACGTTTGTAAAAAATGCAACAAACAGATTATGGGGGAACAAAGGAATGCATGACATGGTGGCTACTGATTCAGGGTTCTTCTTTTTTAAATTTGATAGTGAGGAAGAGAGTTTGGCTGTCCTTGAAGGAGGACCTTGGCATGTGAGTGGGCAACCAATTATTCTGAGAAGATGGCAATCAGGACTTACTCTCTCTAGAGAATCTATATCCACAATTCCTGTGTGAGTTCATATCTCTAATATTCCCCTAGAACTCTGGAACCCGCTGGGATTAAGCCATATTGCAAGCGCCATAGGGAAACCTTTACATGTTGCAAAAGTTACTGCAGAGGGAAGGAGAATCTCGTATGCTCGTATATGCATTGAATTGAATGCCAACCAAGAGCTCCTCAAAGAACTTGTAATTGACTTTGAAGACCGAATTACCAGGGAAACTGAGCCAATTTATCTTCACGTCGAGTACCAGTGGACTCCAATCCGGTGTGCAAAGTGTAAGCGATTTGGGCATGATTGTGCTAAACTTCCTAAGGTGCCTATTCATGTCCAGAATCCCAATACTAATACTCAGAACAATGATGAGGGTGCTTGGAAAACAAAGGGCAAAGGAAAGATTATCCATTCTGATACTAAGGATCCTAATGCTAATTCCTCCATTTTAGAAGAATCTAGCTGTGGTTTTTCAATTGGTAACAATTCGGGACAAAATTCGGTCATTTTCCCCCAATCTCCACTAAAACCTAAGGAAGTAGTCCTGAATAGCAATATGTTCTCTGCCTTAGCAGAACCTACCATTGAAAAAGAAGCTTCCAGTGACCCTCCCAAAGCCTTAGAGGGTGGGGAATTACCTCTACTTTAAGGCCCTTTGACTGAATTTTCCACTACTGTGAATTTGCAGAATTTATATGTTTCTAAATCCTTACAATTGGAAGACATGGATATTAAGATTGGTCCACAACAACAGCATTGTGAAGGTAAGCAAAATTCTGAGGCAGCATTAGATGGGGATATGAAACAAACTATAGGGAATGAGGATGAAGATATATGCTCAGACTCCAGTCCTTCTCCAACTAATGAGACCAGCCCTAATATTCAAGTTCTTACTCGAAATCCGGGTCAGATTTCTCCTAACAACTTTCATTCTCCTACAAGAAAAAAAACTCTTACTCACAGTAAAGGTAATAAACATAGTAACTCCTCAGGGAGGAGGAAAAAACCCCATAAACGGTTTTAATGATTGTTTGCTGCTGGAATATAAGGGGTCTCAACCAACCCTCTAGACAATCTGAGGTTGCAAAATTTATTTATCAAAACAATCTTGATGTGATTGGAATTGTTGAAACCAAAGTTAGACAGTCAAATGAGGACTTGATTAAAAATAAAATGTTTAAAGATTGGAACCTTGTCACCAATAGCACTCCTTTGGATTGGTTGGAACCCTGACAAAGTTCATGTATCTATTTTGAAATCCACTTCCCAACTTATTCATACCCTCATTGAAAGTGATGATAAGAGTACTTCATTTGAGGCATCTTTTGTCTATGGGTCTTCCTATGGCAATGAGAGAAAGGACCTCTGGAATTCTTTAAAATCAATTAGTGGCAATTTGAATTCTCCTAATCACATCATATTAGGGGACTTTAATGTTGTATTACAAATGTCTGAAATTTTTGAGACTAATGCTTGTTTGAACTCCGAGATAGCGGACTTCACCAATCTGGTGAATCAATTAAATCTTTATGACCTAAGATATTCTGGAGAGTTTTTCACTTGGTGTAACAGGAGATTCGGTAGGCCTGATTTTACTCAACGAAAGTTTTTTTTTTCGGAAAAAGGTTAATTTAAACGAAAAAAGCCAAACGAAAAAGGTTACTCAACGAAAGTTAGATAGAGCTCTAGTTAATCAAGCTTGGCTGGATAATTTCTCTGACTCCTATACTCATTTTTATAAACCAGGTTTGTCTGACCACTCTCCTCTAATCACTTATGTGGATAAAATTGCTAGAAGGAAAGGTAGGTCTTTTAAATTCTTTAACTTTTGGACCCAAATGGATCAGTATCCAGAAACTGTTTCCCAAGCTTGGAACACTTGTGTGAGAGGCACTTCCCAGTTCCAAATTTGTCATAAACTTAGACTTGTCAAACATGAGTTAAAGAAATTCAGTAAACTTCTTACCGGAAAAGAAAAAATTAATGCTGACAAAGCTAGGGAAGATTTGGAAATCGTCCAATCTAAGCTTCTTCAACATCCTCATGACACTAATCTTATCTCTTTACAAAAAATGTGCATGAAAAACTTTCTTGAAACCATTTGGATTGAGGAAGAAACTCTCAAACAAAAATCTAGGTTACAATGGTTGGAATGTGGTGATAAAAATTCCAGATACTTCTTTCAGTCTATCAAAGGTAGAAGAAATAGGACCCAAACAAATCAAGAGTAAAATGTCTAGAGAGAGAAGCTCCCACCTCTCTCTAGAATTTGGTTAAGCTTGGCTCACCCATCACCCTCATTTCTCCTCTGATTTCTTCCTGTTCCTTCACTTCATTCATCCTTCCCTCACCATTCTCTCCTCCTCCCTTTTCTCCTTCCCTGGGTTTTCATGATGATAGGTCAAGTTAACAAGTCTAAACTGATTGGTACTCAAAAGCCTTTGGTTAATATTTCGAGAACTACTGATATTCCCACCACTGGGGCTACATCTTGTTCTACAATGTCCATCCCTAGCCCTAAGTTAAAATCTGATATTACCTTGGTGAACCTGAGTGCACCTTTGGATAATAGTATAGAAAACATTGGGGATTTAGAGGTTGAACAAAGTGGGAATGACTTTATCATTTCAAACCCATCCAAAACCATTGTTTTTGGTATTGGCAATGGTGGAATCTCAGACTTATCCAAGATTAAGAGCAGGGAGCTGTCTGAAAACGAGGTGGAACTTCCAGAGGAATGGGAAGAACTGTCTCCTAGTCAAGATGAACAGAGGGAAACGGGTCCAAAGAAGACTTCAAGCTTTCTAAAGCTCCAAGACTCAAATGAACTGCTGAAGAGGAAATCCCAGGTTCCCCCAGCACTTAATGATATTGCTGTTGCTAATGAGAAGATTCGACAGCTTCAAATGGAGCTCTTGGATCTGCATACCCGAAGATCTGATGTTGATGATGTGGCTAGGGCAAAATGTGGCGACAGTACATGTTTTGATCCTCAAAATACCAATTCCAATGGAACCGAGAAGTTTGTGGAAAGTGGGATTCACGCACCTCAACACTCACACGCTGGCAACGGTCATATTGGTCACTGTAATGTGCATAAAGGTCTGGGCAATCACATGGGATTCTCAGCCTTTTCAGGGAATTCCGGCGCCTGTCTAGTGGATAGCCGGGCCAACCTGCATGGCAATTTACGTGTGCAACACGCGAGTTTGGTTGATCCCAACGAATACATGCGGGGCCCAGCTAGGTCTCTTGCAACTGCATCCCACGTGAGTCAACCCACAGATTCAGGACACGTGTTACTTGCGGGTCCCATTTTTCCTCTTACGCCACATGCAAAAGCTGGCAGTCACATGGCTTGTGCTGCTAACAACCGTGAATCCAGCAAGCTGCCCTTGATTGACCCGACGGATATTATGCAAGACTCTAGTTTTAAAAGTAATGCTGCCCACATGGCAACACCTTTTCTTGGTGACCTAAAGACTACTGCTGGGTCTATGCAGTGCCCGTTGGATAAGACTAAGGTTCACACGGCAACTTCGGGCTCTCTGATTAATGCCAATTCTGGGAGTGGTCTGTTGGAGACTCATCCCACCACTCAAGTGGTTTTTACTACATCTCCTATGCACATAGCCACGGTTACCAAGGCTGGGATTGCAATAAACAGCTCTTCTACAGCCCCACACAAGTCTGAAGTCCATATGAGACCTTCTTATTCTGAGGCCCTAAAGCCTAAAATACAACATGCCAATACTACCAAGCCTAATCTTACTGCTAAGCACAATCAAGAACCAAGTTGGGCCTCTGTATTGCACCCTAAAATTGCTACTGGGTTTAAAGTCAATTACATCAAGCATCATAGAGATACGGACAGAATCAAAATTAAAGTGCCTAGGACTCTAACAGATCAAGGCAGTAAAGCTTGGGATTATACCCTTGTTGGGCACTTCATAGGGAAAAAACTTCCCTACTCTCTGGTGAAAACTGCTTCGTCTAGACTCTGGGGTAAACTGGGGCTCCATGACATGTTAGCTATGGATTCAGGGTACTTCTTCTTCCGATTCAACTCACAAGAAGAGAGTGCTGCTGTGCTGGAAGGGGGCCCTTGGCACTTTGCGGGGCAGCCCATCATTCTGAGGAATTGGCAACCAGGGATGGAACTCACTAAGGCAACTCAATCAACTATCCCTGTTTGGGCTAACATCTACAATATACCTCTTGAGTACTGGAATCCTGAGGGTCTTAGCTTTATTGCTAGTGCAATTGGGAAGCCCCTACATGTGCATAGGATGACTGCTTCATGTCAAAGAATTGACTATGCTAGAATTTGTGTGGAAATTGATGCAGAATTCGAATTGGTTAAGGAATTTGACATAGAAGTTGAGGATCCAGACTATGGCGATGTTAAATTGATTACCATCAAGGTTGATTACCAATGGAGCCCTATTCGCTGTGCAAAATGTAAGACATTCGGTCATAACTGCAATAGGACTCCTACACCACAATCAGCCCATACGACTCCCACAAATTCTCTTCAGCAACCTTCCAATGACAACTCTGTTGGTGCTTGGAAGACGAAAGTCAAAGGCAAGATTACTACTGGCATGGAAACTTCCAATTGTCCATCCACATCTACTCAAACTATGCTAGTACCACTTGATGATAACACTGAAAGGTTGCACTCTCCACATTCGGAGACCCATGCGATTTCTAGTGGTACTAAATTCCCTATCAAGTCTGGCCCAGAGACAACAATCGTGAGTAACCAATTTATAGCTTTAGAGGAGGTTGGGAATGAACCTTGGATTGATATACAACCTACAGAACTTGCAAACCAACAAGATATAAATACTAGACCCAATGCTGCTATTAAGGAAGCCAGTAACACTGCCCAAGATGAGGAATGCTGTGAGATGGGTGTGACAAGACTGGGATTGCATTCCGGGGCTATATCCACAGATCAGACCCATGCTCAAGGGGTGGACGTCCCCAACCCCTCCTCTCAGATTGGTTACACAAATTCCTTCTTCAAGAACCCAACCTCTAAAGAGATCTCAAGTGATGAAGAAGATCGACCTGTCCAAGTGCCTCCACATACGAAGTATTTGGAGCAATCTTGCTCTAAGATCTCCCCGAGTCATTCCAGCAAGCAGAAGAACAAATCAGGAGGTTCTTCAGGTAAGAAAAAACACTCTTCTAAACGTCGTTAATGATTATTGGTTGCTGGAATATTAGAGGGCTGAATCAAGCCATTAAACAACAAGAGATTTCGAAGTTTGTTTTTACTCATAAAATTGATGTGATGGGTATTGTTGAAACCAAAGTTAGAATTCCTAATCAAGATAAAATTCAGAGGACAATGCTTCCTAACTGGAATTTCACTTCCAATAGCCAACCAAATTCTGTGGATAGAATTTGGGTGGGCTGGAACCCTTATAAAGTCAATCTTACAGTCTTACAGTGTACCAGGCAAGTTATCCATGTTAAAATTGAGTCTTTGGACCAATTGCAATCTTTTGAAGCCTCTTTCATTTATGGTTCCAACACTATTCAAGGCAGGAGGCCCCTTTGGTCTACCTTGAGAAATATTTCCGCTACTATAGGTGATATCCCTTGGATTAGTCTCGGGGATTTCAACTCCGTTTTAAACTCTAATGAAATCTTTGAGGGTAATCCAGGGAGAGACCTAGGAGCGGTTGAATTTAATGATCTTGTGAATGCCACTTGTCTTGTAGATCTTAGATTTACAGGTATTTTCTTCTCCTGGTGCAACCGGCAATTCGACTCGGCTCAATTCACTAAAAGAAAGCTTGATAGAGCTCTTATTAATCCTAGATGGTTGGACGTGTTCCCGTCTGCTTATGCGGATTTCCCCCCCTCTGGTATCTCTGATCACTCTCCTATGATTGTTTATGTATCTCCGATTGCTAAACGTAAAGGTAAACCCTTTAAATTTTACAATTATTGGACTGATTTGGATAAATTCAAAGATACTGTGAGCTCCTCATGGGCAAGACAAATTGAAGGCACCTTTCAATTCCAATTATTCCATAGCTTAAAAAACCTAAAAGGTGCCCTCAAAACTTTAACCAAGGATTCTTTAGGTAAGGAGAGGATTTTAGCTAATAAAGCTAGGGAAGACCTTTGGTGGTGCCAAAGGGAACTCGATGACAAACCTAATGACACTAACCTTAGAATCCTTGAAAAAGAGCTCATGCAAGTTTTCTTAAATGCGCTTCACATTGAAGAAGAGATAACTAGGCAAAAGTCTAGAATCCAATGGCTTGCTGCCGGGGATAAGAACACCCCTTATTTTTACAACTCTATTAAAAATAGAAGGAATCACAAACGCATTGTGTCTCTTGTTAAACCGGATGGTACCACGACCACTAATGAAGAGGAAGCCAAAATTGAAGCGGTTAGATATTTTAAATCCATGATTGGCACCCCTGCGGCAAACCCATACCCTGGTATTAGTGAATTGAGGAAGGTCATCCATAAGCGTGTTCCTACTGAATTTTTTAATATTATGGATGATATCCCTAGTGATGATGATATTAAAGAGGCCCTCCTTAGTATCCATAGTAATAAAGCTCCGGGTCCAGATGGTTATAATGCTCATTTTTTTAAGAAAACTTGGACAACTACTGGTCCTTTAGTTACAAAAGCCATCAGAGAATTTTTTACTTCTGGAAAAATGCTTACTGAGTCAAATGCTACGCTTATTGCTCTTATCCCTAAGATCCCTAATCCTTCTAAGATGAGTAATTTTAGGCCTATCTCGTGTTGTAACACGGTCTACAAGTGTATCTCTAAAATAATATCCAAGAGACTTCAAAAAGTTTTACCTACTTTGGTTGATAATGCCCAGTCTGCTTTTATTAAAGGTAGGAAAATAAGTGATAATATTCTGCTTGCCCAGGACCTTATGAGGGATTATCATAAGCCTTCTGGCCATCCTCGAGCTACGGCGAAGGTTGACCTTATGAAAGCTTATGATAGTGTGAGTTGGGAATTTTTATCTGATCTCCTTGATGTTCTTGGGTTCCCTCCCAGGTTCCAAGGGTGGATTAGGGCCTGTGTTACTAGTCCTAAATACTCTATTAATTTTAATGGGGAATCTATTGGGTACTTTGAGGGTGCTAAAGGCCTTAGGCAAGGTGATCCTATGTCACCCTACCTTTTTGTCCTTGTAATGGATACCCTTAGCCAGTTGATACAGAATAACATCCAAAGATCCTCTCATTTCAAATACCATTGGAGATGTGATAAACTTAAAATCTCACATCTTTGTTTTGCTGATGACCTTCTTTTACTGTTTAATGGGGATGTACACTCTGCATCTGTTATGAAGGACTCTTTAGATCAATTTTATAACCTGACTGGTTTGCAGGCTAATGCGAATAAAAGCTGTTTGTTTCTTACAGGAATGGAGGAGGGCACGTTCAATGCTATTCGTCGTATTCTCCCGTTTACCACTGGTTCCCTTCCAATGAAGTACCTGGGCGTTCCTTTGGTCACCACTAGACTAAAGAAGGGAGACTGCGATGACCTTATCCAGAAAATCACCTCGAGAATCACTTCTTGGACCTCTAAATTTCTCTCTTATGCTGGCAGAATCCAACTTATCCAAACGGTCCTTGCTGGAATTCAAAACTATTGGGCTGCCCTTTTTATTCTTCCCAAAAGTGTCCTTAAGCATATTGATAAATTAATGTGTAGATTCCTTTGGACTGGAGGAACTGATAAAGCTCATGGGGCTAAAGTTGCTTGGGACATAGTCTGTAGACCTAAGAAGGAAGGGGGTCTTGGCCTTAAAAACCTTACCCAACTGAATTCTGTCTTAAATCTTAAACATATCTGGGCTATTTTTACATCAAAAAACAAGTCCATTTGGGTGGACTGGATACACACTTACATGTTGAAAAGGAAAAGTTTTTGGGAAGTCAAGACCCCATCCCAATGCTCCTGGTATTGGCGGAAACTCCTTAAACTTAGGACTATGGCTAGACCAATGCTTAGGCATAAAATTGGTAATGGTTGTGACACTTTTCTCTGGTATGATAATTGGCATCCTATGGGGCCTATTTTGGAAAGAACAGGAATGCGTGTCCAATATGATGCTGCCATCCCTTTAAATGCTAAAGTTTCTGATGTCATAGATGGTAATGAATGGAATTGGCCCCTTACAAACACAATTGAACTTAGGGATATTAGAGGCCAACTTCATTCCTTACCTCTTCCTAATACATCTTGTGATGTTGTCCAATGGCTCCCTTCCCCTAATAAAGTGTTCTCGTCTGCCAACACTTGGGATCATGTTAGGACTCATTACCCTAAAGTCCATTGGTATGGCCTCACTAGGTTCCCGGGTTATATTCCACGTCATAGTTTTATTATGTGGTTGGCCATCCTCCATAGATTATCCACACATGATAGAATTTATACCTACACGCCGGGCCCTCTTGCTTGTGTTTTCTGTCACAAGTATTTGGAATCCCATGACCACCTTTTCTTTAATTGCTCTTATACTTCTTATGTGTGGCAGGGAATGCTTAATAGGTTGGAAATCTTTTACTCAGCCACCTCTTGGGATGTTCTTGTGGATTGGGCAGCTAAGAAGTGGAAAGGCAAGACTCCGCGGCAGGTTATCCCTAAAATGTGCCTTGGGTTGGCTGTCTATAGCATTTGGGAAGAAAGAAATGCTCGAAGCTTTAAATCTGAAGTGAAGACTAAGGAAAGAGTTTTAAAAGACCTCTGCCTGAAGATTTCCTTACAGATCCAAGCTACTTGGAAAAATGATCCCCATCTTCCTCAGTACATTGATAGATGGGCTATTGCTACATAGTGGGGTCTTTGTCTTGACCCCCCTTATGTTTTGTTTTGTTCTTTTGGAGTTACCTTGATGTAAATCTCTTTTGTTTGTTTTTGGTGTTTGATTGTTTGGATGGATTTTTGATTTTCCTTGTTGTTTCCCATCCTTTGCAGCATTGTTTGGATGCTTGTTTTTTGAGCTTTTGGTTGCCTGGGGTATGCCCCTTGTACCTTGTACAGTGCCGTTTGGCTTTTTGTTTAATTAACCCTTTTTCCGAAAAAAAAAGGTAGAAGAAATAGGAAAAGGATTTTCAAGTTGGAAAAACCTAATGGCCAATTTACGTGCAACATTGAAGATGCAAAAAGTGAAGCTATTAGATATTTCTTTTTTTTTTTTTTTTTTTTTTTTGTTTTGGCCTCGGGGGATTAGTCGAGGTGCGCGCAAGCTGGCCTGGACACCCCCGATTACCAAAAAAAAAAAAAAAAAAAAAAAAAAAAAAAAAGCTATTAGATATTTCCATGATCTCCTTGGCTCACCAGCTAGGAATCATTACCCAGGGATGGACTTTTTAAAAACTTTTTACTTAACCTGGAGAGAGTTCCTACGCCACAAGAGATTAAAGAGACATTTTTCTCAATGCATGATAACAAAGCCCCCGACCCTGATGGTTTTAATGCGCATTTCTTTAAAAAATCATGGAATACAGTAGGCCCTGAAGTCACAGCCGCCATTATTGAATTTTTTACCACAGGTGAAATGTTGAAGGAGTCCAATGCTACTATTATAGCTTTGATCCCTAAAGTCCCCAATCCCTCTAAGATGGGGGATTTCAGGTCGATCTCTTGCTGTAATACTGTCTATAAGTGTATCTCAAAAATTTTAGCTAATAGAATCCAGATGGTTCTCCCTTCTATTATTGATCAAGCTCAATCCGCTTTCGTTAAAGGGAGAAAAATTAGCGACAATGTTTTGCTAGCCCAAGACCTGTTAAGAGATTATCATAAACTTGGTGGTAAACCTAGGGTGGCTGCAAAAGTTGATCTTATGAAGGCCTATGACAATGTGAATTGGACTTTCCTCTTTGACCTTCTTGACATACTGGGTTTTCCCCCAAGATTGAGGAAATGGATCCAAGCTTGTATTTCTACCCCTAGGTATTCCATTAATTTTAATGGAGAATCTATAGGGTATTTTCAGGGAGCGAAAGGGATTAGACAGGGTGATCCCATATCTCCCTACTTGTTTGTCATCATTATGGATGCATTTAGCCAACTGCTACATTTCAATATCCAAAATGGCCCTTTCTCTTTCCATTGGAAATGTGATAAATTGAAAATATCCCACCTCTGCTTTGCGGATGATTTAATCATATTGTTAAATGCGGATGTGGATTCGGCTAAGCTTATTAGACATACATTGAACCAATTTTACAATTTGTCTGGTCTTCAAGCAAATAACTCCAAAAGTTGTCTTTTCTACTCTGGGATTGATGATAACTTGGCTTTGGATTTACTAAGTGAATTCCAATTTACCAAGGGAAATCTCCCATTAAAGTACTTGGGTGTTCCATTAATAACTACAAAATTAAGAAAACATCACTGTGAGGAACTTGTCACCAAAATTTGCTCTAGAATCAACTCCTGGAAGTCTAAATCCCTTTCCTTTGCTGGTAGGACCCAACTCATTCAATCTGTATTATCTGGTATTAAGCTTTTTTGGTCTGGTATGTTTATTCTTCCTAAAAGTGTTCTTAAGCAGGTGGAACAAGCTATGAGAAGATTTTTTTGGAGTGGCACTACTGATAAAGCTCATGGGGCCAAAGTGGCTTGGACTACTATTTGCAGACCCAAACAAGAGGGAGGCCTCGGTTTTAAGGATATTTTCCTTACTAACAATGTGCTTAATCTTAAACATATTGGGAACCTTCTTGATCTAACTAATAACTCCTTATGGAAACATTGGGTCCATTTGTACATGATTAAGACCAAGAGTTTTTGGGAGGTGAAAGCTCCCGGACAATGCTCTTGGTATTGGAGAAAACTCTTGAAACTTACACATATTGCTAGACCTTTAATTAGGCATAAAATTGGTAATGGATTTCACACTTCTCTTTGGTATGACTATTGGCTTCCTAGTGGTCCTCTGTTTGAGAAGTACACTAGTAGAATTGCCTATGATGCTGCAATAGCTCCGAATGCTAAAGTGGCAACAATTATTAATCATCTTGATTGGAATTGGCCAGCCTCAAACTCCATTGGTCTTAATGAGGTTCGGGCCCTTTTGTCCAACTTTTATAAACCTACTGGTATGCATGATAAGATTGAATGGACAACCTCTACTAATGGAAAGTTCAAATTCTCTCATGTCTGGAATCACATTAGACCCACTAATCCTATGGTCCCTTGGGACTCGTTTGTCTGGTACTCTGGTTGTACCCCTAGACAGAACTTTATACTATGGCTAGCCATTCAGAAAAGGCTATCTACACAGGATAGAATTTGTAATTTTACTCTTGGTCCCTTAGCTTGTACACTTTGTCTCAAGTATATGGATTCTCATGACCATCTTTTCTTTGATTGTGATTACTCTAAATTCATTTGGCAGGAATTGATGCGTAGATGTGACTTGACTTGGAATGGCACCCCTTAAGAAAGTACTGTCAATTGGATGACCCAGTATTGGAAGGGGAAGAGTCCCTAACACATGATCCCTAGAATTTGCTTGGGAGTTTCCATATATGGCCTGTGGAGGGAGAGGAATAACCAAACTTTTAAGAACTCCTCTACACCAAAAGAGCAATTATTGAACATTTTTGTCTCACAAGTTTTTGCTCAAATCAACACCAAATGGAAAAGATACAACCAACTTGATGTCCTACTAGCTAATTGGCAATAAGGCCCCTATTTTGTTCTTTAATGTAATCCTGTGTATTGTGTATCTTGTTGGGTTTTATTAGGTAACCCAGGTGATTTGTAATTTGTAGGTTAAATTGGTTTTGTGATTTCGCCTTATATGGCTATTTTGTGGTTTTCTTGGCCACCTGTCCTTATGCTATGTGCTTTGTTGTATATCCTGGGGTATGCCCCTTGTACATTTGTACTTCTTTTTTTGGAATATATTTACCATTTTCCAAAAAAAAAAAAAAAGAGTTTTCAGGTCATGTTTAAGTAATCTAAGCTTGTGGCTATTGATTGTGTAAGTAGTGATGAGGAGGAGGCTTTTCAAGCAGATGAAGAATGTTCGGATGTGGTGGTTTTTTCTACTGTGGCTCTTGATCAAGGTGTGGTGTCTGCCAGTTCGGCCAAGACTAGTGAGTTGCATGATAAGCTCAATGCCATAAAGGGTCGATTTGAAGCTTTGCCTAGTAGTTCTTTCATTGCGGCTCCAAGTTTTGATGCTGCTAGCACTGAACAGATTTTTGACCAGGCAGCCAATGGTGGTGCTGTTCTTAATCAGATGGAAAGTGTGGACAAAAGCTCTCGGTTTAATCCAAAAAATGAGTCTTTTTTCTGTCCCAAGGTGTTTTCTACATGTGAAGCTCACGCGCCTTTGCATTCACTCGCCAGCTCCTGTAACGGTCACATTGAGGATGTGCTGTGCACTAAAAAGCCCGAAAATCTGGAGAAAGCTGCCGTTTTTCACATGGGGTCATTAAATGCGTCCATGTTATCTGGTGTTTCACGCGTAATGGATTCAATTCCGGTGGATACGCAGCCTGGAAACACGCATGATCAGACGCATGTTGATGTTGGTGGGGCCCAGGCGTCACAAAGTGGGACTGTTTGTCCCTATAGTCATTTTGATGCAAGGGCTGAGTGTTTGACAGCTCAATTGTTGACTTCGTACGCTACTATAGCTGGGGATTCTACCGAGCTTGACATGTGCAGTGGGTCCCATGCGGTTGTTGGTGTCCAAGATTCTGGTCATGTGCAATTGCTGAATGGGAGTACCAAAAGCCACGCGCCCACTTCTGCCGAGTCTCACGGTCTGCGTGAGGAGCCTGCAGGCCAAGGTGCATTAATTGTGAGTGACAAAAAGCATGCTTTAGCATGTCCGCTGGAAGTGGGCCCCTCGGTAAGTCAAACTTCTGCACAAAATCATGGCGTTCCTGAACATGTCAAATCTGCAGACTCGTCAACTCAAGGGACTGTTCGGTGTATGGGCTCTGTTAGTGAACCCGATGCATTAAATGCCCAACTCATAGAAACAGAAGTAGGCCATCCGAATGGCAGTGCAGATGAGGTAGGGGCCACGTGTCCATATTTGGTGACAACGGGTGGAAATTCAAATGAAGCCATAGGCTTTGAGGTTCGCCCATCCCATCAAGTTGACTTAGCCACAATCAATGCGACTGAAGCTATTACTCCCGAAGCTATTGAGATGGGTCTGAGTTGTGCCCTGTTTGGCCCTTCTAGCATGCAAATGATTTCGCAAACTAAGGGTAATCCCACTCAACAGTTGGAAGATCATCCTAAATGCCAAGAAGGCGTGGGTCCCACAGGTGGGAGGATTCTATGTGATAACCAACGAGGATCATGGGCTGGGTTATTCAAATCTGAGGATCAGAATGGCAGGTTGGCCCAAATTGAGCTGGGCTCAAATATACCAGATTTGGAAATTAATTTCAAAACCACTGTATGTAGCAAGGAATTTAATTTGGAGTTTGTGGACCATGGTGGTGTAGAAGATAATCTTGTTCTTAAAATTCCGAAGGATTTAACTGTAGCTGGGAAGGACGAATGGACTGCTACCTTGGTTGGCCGATTTCTAGGCAGGAAGCTTCCGTTTTCCCTAGTCACTAACGTTACTGATCGGCTATGGGCTACTGAGGGCCTTATCGATACGTTGGCCACTGACTCTGGATGTTTCTTTTTTTCATTCTCTAGTACGGAGGCTAGGGATGAAATTTTAGAAGGAGGGCCATGGTTTGTGGCAGGTCAACCTCTCCTTCTTAGGCCGTGGAAGCCACATTTCTCCTTTGATAACGAGGAGGTTCACTCCATCCCAATCTGGGTAAACTTCTATGGTATACCGCTTGAATATTGGAATCCGAAGGGAATTAGCTTTATCTCTAGTTTCATTGGGAAACCAATTCGAGTTGATCGCATAACTGCAAGTAGAAGGCGTATAACCTATGCTCGTGTTTGCATTGAAGTTTCTGCAGATTTTGAATTCTTCAATGAATTCCATATTGAATCAGAAGATGAGGAGACTGGTAATACTATTAGAACAAAGATCAATTTGGAATATCAATGGACCCCGGTTCGATGCAAAAAGTGTTCCCAATTTGGTCATGATTGTTCTCGGACTGCGTATCCAGGTCTGAGGCATCCAGATCGCCACCCTCTCAAGAGGAACGGTAAGGAAAAGGGGACCTGGCAAGTTGTTTCAGGCAAAGATAAAGGAAAAAAGACTGTTATTGACCACACTTCTTACCGTACTAAAAGCACGTTTGGCTCGGATACTCCGCTAGCGAGGGGTAACAGATTTGATGCCCTTTCTCAGCCTTTGGAATATCCTGACCCTAAACCTGTCAAAGTTGATACCACTGTTCTTCCCTCCGCCTGGACATCTTGTCCCGAAGCTAGCTCTTCTTACCATGCAGATGTCCGTCGAGGTGAGACCAGAGAAGAAACCAGAGAGGAAACCACATGTCCTTTTAGTGTGGATGACATTGATGACTGTGTTAGTGATCATTTTGGCCAAGCTAGTGAGGTCGGTACCCCTACAAGGGGTTGTCCCCTCTCCAACAGACAGAAAAAGAAGGAAGCTAAGATTAAATTCAGCGGGAGTCGTCCCAAGGGACGACAACGATCCTGAGGAGGCCCTGTTCTTAGGGTAGTTGGGATGTCTCTTGTGTTTGGTATATCCCATGTTGCTATGTTTGTTTGCTTGTTGCTTTTCTTTTCAAATGTTTGGTTTGCTCTCGTAGCATGATGTTTGCGCTTATTGTACTATCCTAGGGTTTGGCCCTTTTTTTGGAATCGATTTACCCTTTTTCCGAAAAAAAAAATCTAAGCTTGTGACACAATTGATATTGTGCAGTCCCATTGACACTAGTATTCCAAGCATTGGACACAGTGACAGGGAAAGTATCAAGTTGAGTCCAGTAGTTGAAGAATTTGAAATTTTTACCTTTTCTCTTAACAGTGTTATCAAGGTAGAGAAGGAGAGAAGAATGGTCAGAAATACCTGGCTTATGGAAATGGACATAAGAGTCCGTGAAGTTGTCCAGCCAATTTTGATTCACAAGAGCCCTATCCAACTTTCTTTGAATATAGTCAGGTCTACCGTACCTTCTATTACTCCAGGTGAAAAATTCCCCCAAGTACCTTAGATCAGTTAAGCAAAGGGTGTCAACAATTTTTTTAAAGTCAACAATATCAGAATTCAAACCAAAGTTCATTTCAGAAACTTCATTAGTGCTTAGAACCACATTAAAATCTCCAAGAAGAACATAGTTAGTTTTTGTATTGATGTTGAAATTTGCATTTAACTCAGACCATAAGTCCATCCTATCTTGACCTGTATTAAAACCATAAATAAAAGAGGCCTCAAACTGGATGCTATGATCTTCATTTTCAATGCTTACATGTATTATTTGAGGGGAACACCTAAGGACAGTGAGATTAATCTTATCAGGATTCCATCCCACCCAAATCCTCCCCATAGAGTCGTTAGAACTATTAGAGATAAATTCCCAATTTTTAAAAACGTTTGGTTTTATTTTATCCTCATTTGACTTCCTAACTTTAGTTTCGATAAGCCCAAGGACATCAACATTATTTTCATAAATAAACTTAGCAACCTCAAATTGTTTATAGGGTTGGTTGAGACCCCTTATATTCCAACTACAGATAATCATTAACGACGACGATGGGGTTTTTTACACGTACCTGAAGATCCAGAGTGTTTGTTCTTCTTTTGTTGAGCTATACCTGAGCCTTTAAGTTGTGGACTGGGAGTCATAGGTAAGGAACAAACGGCCTCGGGCAAGTTTTTCTTCCCTGCAGCTTCCAGGGATCCTAGGGAATTTTCTGCTCCTGGGTCAATGATGTGTGCTTGATTGTCCTTTTTAGGGCTGGACACAATAATATCAGAGAGAGCAAGGGGATTTGAGCTATTGTCATAATCCCCTAATTCTGGTTCCATAGATCCACCTTGTTCCTCCATAGAATATTGTTCTGAGTTGATTTCACTAGACCTTTCAATTTTACCATTCAAGGTACCCATATCTTCCGTTTGTAATGGGATAGAAAGCACATTGTCCCCATCCTCCACTGATGTTTGAATATTTCCTGGGTCCTTGTCTTCAACCCTGCATTCACCTAGTGAAGAGAACATATTGCCATCCAGAGCCATTACCTTAGGACTTAAAGTTGATTTAGGGGAAATTGTCACAATTTGCCCAACATTGTTTCCAATAGTAGATTCAGGGATTAGCTCAACCAGATTAGAGGAAGAGGCAAAGGTTACACTAGTATCAGTATTGATGAGCTTCCCCTTTTCCTTGGTTTTCCAAGCACCCTCATCGTGGGTCTGGATAATAGAGGTGGTTTTTTGGGCAAGAATTGGTGCCTTAGGTAGCTTGGTACAATCATGCCCAAATCTTTTACACTTATTACACCGGATTGGAGTCCATTGGTACTGAACAGGAAGATAAATAGGCTCAATGTCTCCAGTGATTGGATCCTCAAAATCAATAACAAGCTCTTTAAGGAGTTCTTTGTTGGCATTCAATTCAATACAAATCCTTGCATATGAGATTCTCCTTCCTTGAGCTGTAATTTTTGCAACATGTAAAGGTTTCCCTATGGCACTTGCTATGTGGCTTAACCCCAAGGGATTCCAAAGTTCAAGAGGGATGTTATAAATATGAACCCACACAGGAATAGTGGATATAGATTCCTTTGAAAGAGTAAGACCAGTTTGCCATTTTCTCAAGATGATTGGCTGCCCACTCACATGCCAAGGGCCCCCTTCAAGGATTGCCATACATTCATCTTCACTGTTAAACTTAAAAAAGAAGAAGCCAGAGTCTGTGGCCACCATATCATGCAGGCACTGTTTCTCCCATAACCTGCTAGTTGCATTCTTAACAAGAGAGAAAGGTAATTTTTTCCCTATAAAATAGCCTACCAAGGTAGTTTGCCAGGCATGGCTACCTTCCACGAAAAGCTCCTTGGGGATAGATAGGTGTTGTGTCTGTGGGTCTTCTGTAGGTTTAATAAACTTGAGTTTGAAGCCTAAAGGGCTTTGAGGAGTGACTAAATTTGCCCAGGATTTAAAATGAGGTGTAGCACCTGCCTTCTTTGGATCCGGAATAATGACTGGAGCCATTCCACTCGTGGGTCCCATGTTTGTGACAGAGTTTTCAATAGGACCGAGGGTATGGGTAACGTGTGGGGTGTGAGATTCTTGCTTGAAGTGCAGCTGGTCAACCGCATTTGCCGACACATTGCCGTGAAAAGTGGGAAAAGTAGGAGTCCCCATGTGCGTAGTGGTTGCACCTAGGGTATTGTCAATGACCCTCTTGCCCTTTGCCTCGCGTGCATCTGCTGCCTCGTCCAAAGGTTGAATGGACAGGGCGCCGGGTTTTTCCGGAAGGCCCATGTGCAATGCAGATTGTAAAGGTGTGGTAGGAAATTGTATTTGACCGTTGGAGTTTACACGTGCCACAAACTCCTTGGGATCAGTAGAGCCCAAGTTTGGGAGATCAAATTTAGAACTTTGATGAACACCTTGAGTTCTTGAGTGACCGCCAAAATCAGAAAACGAATCAACATTCTGTAAGCAAGTTGAATTAGGGAGGGGGCTCCTTCATAAATATCAAATGGCTCAGACTGAGTATCTCTCCAATTGACCCCTCCTCTATTAAATCCCTTTCCTCCCCTCCTACCATTAGTCCGAAAAGGAGTTCTTCCAGCAAGGGAGTTTCCCCTTTTTGATGGAACAAAATTAGAATGAGTTGCCAAGTCCACATTCTGATTTTCTCTCATCTCAGCAAGGAGATATCTGAGTTGTGTATTTTCATCCACCAGTTTGGAATTAACTCTCATTGAAGCTTCATAGCCAACCTTGAGTGGATGATCCAGATGCAGATCCTCTTCATACATTTCAGTCTCTCTGTCATTATTGACATGGTGATAAATAACATCACTAGGCTCTCCTACCAACTTAGCTTTCGCAACAATAGATTCATCATCCTTCAAACTAACATGAACTGCCTTGAGGGATGGTGAATCTGAGGTAGCAATAACATCAGTAACAGTATTAGGTAAAACAATAGTTTTAGTACCTTGTTCAACCTTAGATTCAAAATCTATAATTAAAACTCTTAGAGCCTTAAATTTATCCATAGCAGATCGAGGAGCAAAAGAGAAGAAGAGAACAAGACTGAGAAATGGTAAAACTCAACCGAAATCTAGAGAGAGGTTGGAGCTTCTCTCTCTAGAAAACATTTCAATAAGGGTTCATTTACAGGCTACTCATTTTAGTACTTTGTACTGCATTTTGGGCCCATATGATGTCTTTTTGTGAGCCCATAAGATAAAACAGAGAAGAGACGTGAGAGAGAGAGAGAGAGAGAGAGAGAGAGAGAGAGAGGAAGAAGAAGAAGAAGAGGAGGAGAAGGGTCTCGGGTTCATGGTTTTGTGTGGAATTATGGAGCGGTTGTTATTGTCCAGTTTTGATCCAGACTAGGTGAGTTAAATATGTGTATCCGGGTTGATAGATACATACACATATGTATATATATGTATACAGAAGTAACTAAATTCTTACATGTTTAATTTAATTATTGGGGGTTAAAAGTTTGTAATGCATACATGTCGTTATTGTCAAAATAATATAGATATTTTATCTGCTTTGTGTGACTTTGTGATTATGACATTAGTAGACTTGTAAAGGTTAAGTGGATAGTTTGATTGATAAACCCATATATGAAATATTCATGGTAATTAAGAAATATATGTGAAATTCATTTTTTTGCAATTCACACAGTTGTAGAAACTTCAGAAAAATATAAAAAATTCATGGCTTTGAATTTAATTTGAACATTATGTTCGCGTGTCTTATGTAAAACGTGATTCTGCACATTTTTTGTGTTTTAAGTTCTTCCTGATTCTACACCGTTTGTGCAAAAATTTAAGATTACAGTAGCAGTTTTTAGTATGGTTAAACGGGCAAAATTTGGAAAATATGATTTCTTTGTGGATTTTCTATTTGTTAATATAACTTAACGAAAAATTACTTAGAGATACATGAATTCTCATGTAATGTTGAGCTATGAAAAATGGGTGATAGTCATTGACTTTGAGTCCGATGAACTCTTATAATTTCGAGAATGCAAAAATGGTTTCAAGTTCCTTTGTGTTCACCGCTCCCAGTTGTGTTATTTTTTTGGTAGCTCGACTTGCTGAGTGTACCTCTTTGCCAGTGGCTTTGTGATCAAGCTGGCCTAAGCCTTATGCTCGACTTAATTTATAGACGTCTAGGCATATTAATTGGCCTTCTGTTGTGTATACCTGGTTTGGTTGATACCCTAACCAAACTGGCACTCGAGTAGATGTTGGTAGTATGTCCAGGCATACATGGGATATATGTGTGGGTGTACCATGGAGGGTGGGTAAGTGGTGAACCTAGGAAATTGAATAATGAACCGTTCATAAAAGTAAGAGTGGTTGTAAATAAATTCCGAAGAGTTAAACGTTCAAATGAATTACTTCTTTGATTGCTGTTAGTTTTTTTTTTCGGAAAGTGGTAAATATATTCCAAAAGAAAAAAACAACAAAAACAAGGGGCAAACCCCAGGTATTACAATAAGTTCAAATCATGAGGACATGAAGCAAAGCTAACAAACAAAAGGACAAAATGATACCTCTAGGAGTTACAAACAAACTAAAGGGGACAACACAAACACTTAAACCTCCAAACTAGCTAACAAACATGGTGATATGTCGACTTTTTAAACGTTGAGCCATCAACTCCAAACAAACAAGCCAACTTCGACTTGGCCAATATAAACCACAACAATGCATCAACTCCTAAAGTAGGAGACAATGAAACTCACAAAATTGGGGCTCCTAGTTCCAATTATAGATAAGTCTATCTAAATGTGCATGGTGTTTCCACTTGACCCTGATTTGTGTATTCACTTGCGAGATTATATTCTTCAGGAGAATTTCTTTGGTGTGGGAGATGTTCTTGAAGGTTCTATTATTTCTCTCTTTCCATAAGCAGTAGATTGTCACTCCAAGGCACATCTTGCGAATAACATGTTGGAAAGTCTTTCCTTTCAACCTTTGAGCCATCAGTTCCAAGCTGTCAATCCAACTCTGACCTTGCCAGATTAGGCCGCACCGAGTCATCAAATCCTGCCACACAAAAGAAGAATAAGAACAGGCAAAGAACAAGTGGTCATGAGTTTCCATATGCTTATGGCAAAGCATACATGCTAAAGGGCCAGAAGTAAAACTAAAGATTCTATCATGAGTGGAGAGTCTGTTCTGAGCAGCTAACCAAAGGATGAAGCTGTGTCTAGGAATACCCCCTGAGAACCACACAATATTATACCAAGGTACCACGGGGTGATGAGTTCTCAGATGGTTCCAGATAAGGGAGGTGTTGAACATACCATTAGGAGTAGGAACCCATCTCACAGAATCCAAGCAAATACTAGGATGATAGAAATTAGACAAAACATTTCTAACTTCATTAAGCTCAATAGTGTTGGAGCTAGGCCAGTTCCAATCCATCCCTCTTATGATGCTACTAACCTTAGCATCAATATTAATAGCCGCATCATAAACAATTCTATTTGAAAATTTGTCCAACAAGGGGCCCATTGGGAGCCAATTATCAAACCAAAGAGATGTGTTATTACCATTACCAATCCGATGAATTAGTAAGGGTTTAGCAACACCTCTGAGTTTTAATAATTTTCTCCAATACCAAGAGCACTGGGAGGGAATCTTTACTTGCCAGAAACTCTTACCTTTCAGCATATAGTGGTGGATCCATAACTTCCAGAGAGACGAATTTAAAGGATCCAATAAATTTCCAATATGTTTAAGATTCAAAACAGAGTTAGTGAGAAAAATGTCTTTAAATCCCAACCCCCCCTTCCTTTTTTGGCCTACACACTTTATCCCAGGCGACTTTAGCCCCAGAGGTCTTATCAGTCTTACCAGTCCATAAAAATCTAGCCATAGCTTGGGACACCTGTTTGAGGACACCTTTGGGAAGCATAAACATACCAGACCAATAGAGTTGTACCCCCGTCAACACAGAGCTAATAAGTTGGGCTCTTCCTGCATAAGATAAAAAATTAGACTTCCAAGAATTAACCCTAGCACAAATTTTATTCACCAAACCATCACAATCTACTCTCTTGAGTTTAGAGGTGATAAGGGGAATACCAAGATATTTAATGGGGAGATTTCCT
>CM066986.1:47608699-47623699 GCA_033977485.1 Hydrangea macrophylla
TCAATAACAGCAAGTTTTACCTTTTTCTCCTCGGAGTAGTTGTGGCACTCAAATATCAACTCCACTTTCTTCTCCCATTCCAAGTACACTTCTGGATCATTTTTTCCTTGGAATGAAGGTATCTTTACTTTGATGCTTCCCAAGTTTCTGTCAACCCCATCTTGCCATCTTGGACCTCTTTGAAACCCTCTACCACGCCTTTCTCTCCTTGGCCCAAATCTGCCCCCACTATTTATTGAGGCTCGATCTTCTTCTTCATTGAACTCATCCTCATGATTTTCATCAGATTCATCTAGGGGTATGTGCCTTTCTTGCCTTCTAGCATTTCGGATTCTTTGGGGACGCCCTTCACGCCAAGTTGCAATTTCAGCATCTTGTCTATCCATCCTATCCCGAATCTCATTAAACATCACGCCCATACGTTCAAATTGTTGCTGCATAGCTTGTAACATGAAAGACGAATCCTCCTTTCCTTCTTTGTTTGATTGAGAAGTCATATTTTGAAATCTGTGAAAAAAATGTTAGAGATAAAACCTCACAGCACTCCCTCACGTGTATGCACTCAAAATTATGTCACTCACACTCGTGTTTCACTCTTAATTGGCTTTTTTTTTAAATTGATCTCACACTCTCTTGCCTTTTTCCACTCTTAACTCCCCTTTTCAGTTCTTTAATGAACTAAATGAACTTGAATCAAGAGATCTCAACGAGTAGTGTTTCAAAACTTATACAAATGGCGAAAATATTTTAGAAATGACGAATCAAAGGAGAAGGACAAACACAATCAGAATTGAGAGAATTGAAACTCATAATCAGATTTAAAGAGAATTGAAACCAGAGATATAGTTATATTTTTATGAGAGAACTAGAAACCAAGATTAGTATGCCTCAAAGGAAGAAGATGAAACAAAAATCAGATTTGGCCTTTCTTTGATATCAATGCCTCCCTTCTTTTTTTTTTTTTTTTTTTTTTGGGATATCTTTTCTTTTCTTTTCTTTTTTATTTTTTTTATTTTTTATTTTTTTTTTCGGATCTCTTCTTTTCTTTTTTTTTTTTTTGTATAACTAGAGGCACAAAAACAAAAAAAAAAAAAAGCAAAGAAGAACACAATATAAAACAGAATTTGAAGAACAAAAGAACACAAAGAGTCACGAAGAAAATACGAAGAACAAACAGAGAATAGACGAAAAATTAAAAGGATAGATAACCTGATTTTAGAAACCTTGCTCTGATACCAAATGATGCGAACCTCAGTAGACTAGCAATGAGACCCAACAACAAAGATTGAATATCTTCCCAAGAAAGCTAGAAATCAGATTGTTGTGAAAGTGAACCTGTGACCCAACGCCTATAAAGAGACGCAAACCACAGGTATTCCAATTAGTGAACCTGAGACCCAACGCCTATAAAGAGACGCAAACCACAGGTATTCTTAGTTTTGAACGCCACAAGGTGAAAACCTTGATAAGTTCTGGAAGTTCAATGAAGAACCAAGAAGAAGGAGTAAAAACTCACTTTTATCAATTTATCAAAATCTGTCCATTACAAAAGATAAGCAAGGATATATATAGGCTTGGAACATCCCTCCAACCATAGGAATAAATGCAAGTAGTTGGAACAACCCTCCAACCATAAGAAATAATGCATTCACGTTTTTTAGTAAAGGCTAGTACAAAAAAGTAGTTTAACTCATTAAATGCACTTAAAAACATGAACCAACTCTCAACTACTATCTATAAAACATATATAGCTATATCTTAGAGGTTATATTCAGTCCACATCTTCACATGCATGAATTAAATTGACATAGTCTTCATTTCCCTTTGGGCCACTCTTAGGAATGCTAAAATCAGCCCAAATTTCTTGAATCAGCCCATTGAAAGCTTCTTTGATCTTTTTGGTCCTTGCTCTTGTAATTGGCCCATTTGGAACATGCAATGGATCTTGCAATGGCCCATGTTGATTCTCATCAGATGGAAAGGTGAAAGTATTTAGAATTTTTATCACCCGCCTCAAGCCATCGAAGTCTAGATTTTTGTTTAAGAGTTTCTTCTTCAATCCAAATTGATGTGAACCCGTGGAATTGATATTCCGTGAACCCACAATCAGATTGTAAATAACCCAAGAAAGCCAACAATCAAGTCACAGGGATGATCTAGACCCGTTGAAATCCTGTTTCAAGAACCCAGATTTGGTTTGAACGCCACAAAGGGAATGCCTTTGATAAGTTCGGATTGTTCAATCAAGAACAAGCAGAGAAAACTGAATAGCTCTCCAGAAAATAAATTTCATTCACGTTGTATATCCCAAATCTGCTACAAAATTCTTTCTTTTAATCCCTTCTAAGAAACCCTTGGGCCAAAAAGGCCTTCAACGAAAATAAAAGATATGGGCTAAATACTCAAGCCCAAAACAACTTAAACTGCATGTTTAAAGCTAAATAAATGTCTACTTAAAAAAATTAAAATAGGCCCACATGCCAAAACCATAGAAACATAAAAATTAAAGTCTATAAAAACCCAATAAGCTATTCCACCCCTTCTGTAGCTTGTATCACATGAACTAGAACTGATTCTTCTTCCTTCAAGCCCATGTTAAATGTTGGGGCCTTGCATAATAAGTTTATGAGCTTTGCCCAAGTGGATTGCACCAGTCCTTGCATTGCGTCGTTGATCTTCTTAGCTCTTGATCTTGTGATTGGCCCATCTGGAACTTGCAAATGATCATCTTTAAGCTTTGGTCCACTATGGTTCCCATCACAAATAGCTTCATGAAAGTTTTCCAAACAGAGATTATGGTGCGCAATAAGATTAGGATGGCTAGGATCTTTAAGTAAGGATGTCTGAATAGATTTTAGAGCCTCTCTAGCTTTATCAGCATTAACCTTTTCTAATCCAATGTACTTCTTACCAAACTTCTTTAGTTCCTGTTTAAGGTACCTAAGCTTATGGCAGACTTGATACTGAGCCGTCCCTTCAACACTAAGGTTCCAAGCATTATTAACTATGTTAGAGTAGTTATCCAATTTGGTCCAATAGTTATAAAATTTGAAGGCCCTACCTTTTCTTCTTTGGTTCTTATCAATATGGACAATAATAGGAGAGTGATCAGATATACCTGGGGCCTGGAAATGAGCAAATGAGTCGGTGAAATTATCAAGCCATATCTGGTTAACCAAGGCTCTATCAAGCTTCCTCTGAGTGAAATCTGGCCTCCCATATCTTTTATTGCACCATGTGAACAAGTCTCCTACACATCTCAAGTCCACTAGGCAACAGTCATTAGTAACCTTTTTGAAATCATACATGTCTGAATCCCATCCATGGTTAGAATCTGAAATTTCTTCTGGGCACAAAGTGACATTGAAATCACCAAGAGTAATATAATTAGTAGTATCAGTTCTAGCAGAAATAGCTCTCAAATCTGACCAAAGCTCCTCTCTAGCCTAACCCGTATTAAAATCATAAACAAACGAAGTTTCCAAGTAAATGGTTTTTTCATCGTTTTCAATGCTAACATGAATGAGTTGGGAAGTGATTTTAAGGATTCTAAGACAAAATTTATTAGCATTCCAACCAATCCATATCCTACCTGTAGAGTTAGGATTGCTATTAGAGCAAAATTCCCATTGTTTGAAAACTTTCCTTCTTATAGTATCCTCATTAGATTGTTTAACTTTTGTTTCAACAATACACAAAATATCAATAAAATTTTCGTGGATAAACTTAGCAACCTCAGTTTGCTTAGAGGCCAGATTAAGACCTCAAATGTTCCAACAACAAATAATCATTAAGAACGACGATGGGAGTGTTTTTTCTTACGTGAAGAACCAGAGTGGGTGTTCTTCTTACTCTTTTGCTTAGTATAAGTGGGAGACGGCCTGGGAGGTATTTCTGAACTTGGAGAGGAGGAAATAGCGAGCAGGGAATCTCCTCTAACCATATCCTGGGCTTTATTTGTTGGGTTTGCAACGTCAATAGTTTCAGAATAGCTTTGTTGTTGGTCATCCTTCTCGTTGAGCTCCTTCAACCCTTCTACATCTTGTTCCTCTAGTTTCCTTTCCATTGTCATGGGAAGATCTTGAGATTGAACTGATTGTTCTTCATCGTCACTAGAATCCTGGAAATTTGTTGAATTCTTAAAGAAAGAGTTAGTATACACAATCTGGCCAGAGCAGTGCTCCCCTTTGGAGGGGGAGTAGACTCTCTGAGGATCCTCTAGTTGCTTCAAAGCCATTGTTTCAACCCCTGTCCCTGTTTCAGTTTCCTGGGACTGAATTAGCCCAATTGGCTGCACAACCATAACATTCTGTACGGAAAAGAAATGAGGATCCAAAATGGGGTCCTTGTGAGTATTAAGCAAGAAATCATCACCCTTAGGGGTGTTTGGAGGGACTTTCTGTTCATCAATGGCAATAGAATCAACCATATTATTCATAGCAAGCACTGTGTGAGAATCCGAAGAAATAGAGTCAATTGAAGGTCCATCATTAACAGCTGCTTGGTTGTCCCCTCTTAGGTCCGAACCCTCAGTATCAGATTGAGCATCCATTAAAACAGAAAATTGGTTCCTTACCTGAGCATCCTTTGTGACAATGACGTTATTAGACTTTTGAATTTGCAACTCCTTAAAACCTGTCGTCAAGGCGACCCCTCATTCCCAATTGTAGTATTGAGAGAGGTGCTAGAAGCAGCCACATTTTTGCCATTAGCTTTCGTCATCCAAGCATTTGCATCAGAGTGGTTCTTATCAGTAGGAACATACTTAACTGGAGCCTGCATGTTAGGGAGGGAAGCGCAATTGTGTCCGAAACGTTTACATTTTGCACACCTAATGGGATTCCATTGGTACTCAACTGTAAGGTGAATTCTATTAGGGTCTTCGATTTCAATGTCAAAACTTTAAGTAGCTCGTCTTGAGCATTGAACTCAATGCAGATCCTAGCATAAGAAATTCTGCGACAATTGGCTGTCATCCTATCCACATGTAGAGGCCTGCCTAAGACACTTGCAATATGACTTAACCCATCTGAGGTCCAATATTCCAAGGGAATGTTTTTTTTTTTGGAAAACTGGTTAATTAATCCAAAAAGATAGTACATAATTACAAGGGGCATACCCCAGGATTTACAATAAGCACAGAGAAAATGGAGGCAAAGTACCAACCAACAAGAATAAGGGGATGGCAGAGTATTTCTATGGTTGCCCTAAAAACAGGTCAATCCCAAGAGACAAAGCAGCACAAGTACTCCAAAGGGAGTCAAAAGCAAAAATGGTCAAACATCAAATGTCCCCAAAACAATGGTTCTCAACCAAATGATACTAGACGAAAAGGGTACCAAAAGTAATCACTCCCACATGGACAAGTAGTCATGGACTTTAGGGTCCTTAAACCACCTTATCTGAACTTGGTCCCGAATGCTACAAGTAATTTCCTTGATGATCTTGTCTCGAGGTTTACACTTATGCTGAAATATGCGAGCATTCCTTTCTCTCCATATGGTGTAGACCATAGTACCAAGACACATACGCAGTATGATATGAAGGGGTTTTTTAGTTTTCCACTTGTTAGCTACCCAATTGATGATGGAACTCCAATCAAGGGGGCATCCAGTCAAATTGAATTTGTTCATGATCACCTGCCATATAAGAGAAGAAAAGTCACAAGTAAAGAAAAGGTGGTCATGGGAGTCTATATTCCGATTGCATAAAACGCAAGCCAGGGGGCCTTGAGTGAAAGTCCATATCCTATCCTGGGTAGAAAGTTTCTGATGGATGGCAACCCAAACAATGAAATTGTGTCTAGGAGTGCTACCAGGAAACCACACCAGGTGAGCCCAGGGAACTCTGGGGCAATCCTCTCGTAAAAATTTCCAAGTATGAGAAAAGTCATAGGACCCATTTAAAGAAGGTTTCCAACTAACCACATCATTAAAATTTGAAGGTTTAGGAGAAAGTAAAGTAGCATTTTTTATTTGTATCAATTCCCAGGATGAGGTTATGGGCCAATTCCACTCATTCCCCTTAATAACAGCTTGGACTTTAGAGTTAGTAGATATAGCAGAATCATAAATGACCATTTGTCCATATTTAGCATAAAGGGAACCACAAGGTAACCAAGGGTCATGCCAGAGAAAAGTACTAGATCCATTTGAATATATGGACCCAAATAGGAACTGTGGAAATAGATTCTTTAGACAGGATCAAGCCAAATTGCCAATTACGTAGAATTATTGGCTGCCCTGCAACATGCCATGGACCACCCTCAAGTATAGAGATACTCTCTTCCTTGCTATTGAATTTGAAAAAGAAGAAACCTGAGTCAGTAGCCAGCATATCACAGAGTCCCATTTTAGACCAATGTTTGGATGTTGATGATTTAACAAGAGAATAAGGGAGCTTTTTCCCAATAAAATAACCCACAAGAGTATTTTCCCAAGCAAAACTTCCTTCCTTTGCAATGTCCAGAGGCAACTTAAGAGTAGTTCTATCAGTACCTGTTGGCTTTTTGTAGCTAAGTTGGATCCCCGGTTGCACTTGTTTTTTCACAAGGGAAGCCCAATTAGTTACTGGAGAGCCTTGATTTAAGGATGGGGATTCAGACCCCACGTAAGGCGTCTGGCCCGCTTGCAGCGCATGTGCTGCTACATTGAATGCACCGTCCACTTGGGTAGTTTGGCGAGTAAGGGGGGGAAAGCCAGCTAGCATAGCAGGCCCTTTAGCATTAATTAATTCATTACCCTCACAAACCTGGCCATCCATTTGATTTAAGCACATGGGTCCAGCAGACAAAGCGCCGGGAAACCCGGACCTGGCAGTGGAGCCAATTTGACTTCTCTTATCATTTTGAATTTTCGAAGGGTTAACCAAGCCATTCACGTGGCCATCCTGCGTGTTATCTACTTTCTACCCCCCCACTAATTGCATGGATTCTGTTAAATGGACTACTTCTCCTAATGGAGAGTTCAATACCTTCCTTACTTGGGACCACTTGAGGGATCATGATACTGAAGTTCCTTGGTACAACACTGTTTGGTTGTCTGGAAGTAGCCCCAGACAAATTTTTGTGCTATGGCTTGCTGCTCAGCATCGTTTATCTACACACGATAGAATCTATAGCTTTACTCCCGGTCCTTTAGTTTGTTTGCTTTGCCAGACTAATATGGAAAATCATGACCATTTGTTCTTTGACTGTCCTTACTCTTCTTTTGTGTGGCAGGAATTAATGAAAAGGTGTGACATCATATGGCGAAGTCAAAATTGGACTGCTACTCTGGATTGGATGGACCAAAGATTTAGAGGGAAAGCCTTTCAACAAATGATTCCCAAGATTTGCCTTGGAGTGACTGTCTATGGGATATGGAAAGAGAGAAACACCAGAACTTTTAAGAAGATCTTTAACCCTCCCAGCACTCTTCTGAAACATTTAATCTCTCAAATCAATGCTCAAATCAGGGTTAAGTGGAAAAATCATATTCACATTGATAGATATCTCTGTAACTGGTGTTAAAGCTGCTTGTGGTTTGCAAATTATGTTGTATTGGTTTTTGATTGTGGATTGATGTGACTGGTTGTGGATGGTGGTTGCCCTTAGGTTGCTTGTTTGTAAGCTTTGGGCCTTTTGTTATTGGTTGTAATTTGCCTCTTGTGCTTAGGTTTGCGCCTTGGCTTGACCTAGGGTTGCTTGCAGTTTTCAGGGTTGACAGGGAAGGGTGCCCTCCCTTTTGCTTGTTTAGGTGGTGGTTATTTCCACAATTTTTTTTGCGCCTATTGTATATCCTGGGGTATGCCCCTTGTACTTTTGTACTCCCTTTTTCGTTTAATTTACCAAATTTTCCGAAAAAAAAAAGACTAGTTGATGAATTAGCTGGCCTCAGTAAAATATCAATATTTTTAGGCGCCAAATTGGTTGACAACACATGGGCGTGGGCAGTACTCGCCGAAGGCAATTGGGCTTTAGACAATGCGCCGGGATTTAGGGGTGCAGCAGGTGTGCCCATGTGCACATTCATATAGCCGTTAGACTCTACCTTAGGTGGACAGTGGGCCCCATCCGAAGAAAACATATTGGTTGAATCAACAAGTCTGCTTTTAGGATCAAAAAGTGAAATTTTTGTATCTTCAACAGATTTTGAAGAATGAACAAACCCACTTGAGGTTTTTGGACTACCACAACAGACAAGAGGCTCGGATTGGTATCCTAACTTAGGACATATATCCTTTTGATTAGAAACCATAGCCCCAGCAGAGGGGTTATCAAGAACACCAGCGTTTGGATTTTTAACATGAATAGCTTTCCACATTTTCCTTTCTCCATTCCCATGTTGATCATCACTAGAGCTACCATCAGTACCACAAATGTCGAAGGGTTTAAATTGATGTTTCCTCCAATCATGGCCAGATCTAAACCCCCCTCTTTTCCCTCCAGATTTGTAAGGAGTTCTTCCAATGCTACTCCCACTCCTTGACCCAGAAGGGACAACACTTAAACCTTGCATAGCTTTGAGATTTTCCTACTCATTCAGCAACTGTTGAATCTGTGCTTGGGCTACCTTGAGATTTTTCCTCAAGTATTCATTTGAATCTTTAAGCAAACTATTATGGTACTCATGATCCGGTTGTTCATCGTCGTCACTAGCAACCACTTCCCCGTCTTCAACATCCAAACGAGCCTTATTTGCAGTGATCTCTTCCCAATCTTCTGGAATCTCAAGAGACTCATCTTCATAAACAATTTCCCTTGGTGCAGATTTAAGCAAATCAGTAACATTAAAAGTCCCTTTCAAACCAGATGAACTCACCTTGAGATTGTCTTGAGATTGGTTACTGTTCTTCAAAACTATGGACTTTGAAGATGTAACATTTGAGGTAGAATCTTTTTTTTTTTTTTTTTCGGAAAAAGGGTAAATATATTCCAAAAAAGAATGTACACATGTACAAGGGGCATACCCCAGGATAAGACATTAAAAGCACAGCTGGAGGACCGGTGGAAAATCCACACACAAAGAAAATGGACTACATCTTAGTCACCTCAACCATAAAATACAACCCAAAATCATAAACAACCCATTTATATCCAAGGATGTAAAATAGACTCAATTTGGGAATGTCTCCATTTCGATCTAATCTGGATATTAACCTGTGACACCAAATTTTGAAGCAAGATTTCTTTTGGTGTGGAGTTGCCTTGGAAAGATCTGAGGTTCCTTTCCTTCCATATGCCATAAACTGCCACTCCCAGACAGATTATGGGAATGGCTTGTTCAATATTCTTCCCTTTCCAGTGATGTGCCATCCAAAGGACTGTAGTATTCCAGTCAGTGTTGTTCCAAGACAGCCCACATCTTTGCATAAGTTCCTGCCAGATAAAAGAAGCAAATGGACAAGCAAAAAATAGGTGGTTATGAGATTCCATTTGACAGTGGCAAAAAACACAAGCAAGAGGTCCACGAGTGAAAGTAAAGATTCTATCATGCGTTGCCAGTCTTTCCTGGACAGCAATCCATAATATAACATTCTGTCTAGGCATGCAACCTGAGAACCAAACCAGTTTATGCCATGGAACCACAGGGGATTCCTCTCTTAAGAATTTCCAAATATGTGCAAATTTATATTTCCCATTAGGAGATGTGGTCCATAAAACTTTATCAGTCATACCAATTGGCTTATACATTTGAGATAAGAAAATCCGAACTTCATTTAAGCCTATAGTATTGGAAGTAGGCCAATTCCAATCGTTATTCCTTATTATTACTTCCACTTTTGCCTTAGCATCAATGGCAGCATCATAAGCAATTCTGGGAGAGTACTTTTCAAAAAGTGGGCCACACGGAAGCCAGTTGTCGAACCAGAGGGAAGTTTGTTGACCGTTACCTATTTTATGGATAAGTAAAGGTCTCACAACTTCCCTAAGTTTTAACAATTTTCTCCAATACCAAGAGCATTGGCCTGGAGCTTTTACTTCCCAAAAACTTTTGGTTTTAATCATATACAAATGCACCCAATTTTTCCAAAGGGATTTATTGTCAGGGTCCAAGAGGCTCCCAATATGTTTTAGATTAAGAATGGTATTTGTGAGGAAAATATCCTTAAATCCCAAACCTCCCTCTTTTTTCGGCCTACAGACTTTGGTCCAAGCAATTTTAGCACCATGTCCCGTCTCTGTAGTACCAGCCCATAGGAACCTCCTAATTGCTTGATCCACCTGTTTAAGTACACTCTTGGGAAGAATAAACACTCCCGACCAATACTGTTGTATCCCTGAAAGCACAGAATGGATAAGTTGAGCCCTGCCAGCATAAGACAAAAACTTAGATTTCCATGAGTTGATTCTAGAGCAGATTTTATTAACAAGATCTTCACAGTGAGCTTTTCTTAACTTAGTAGTAATGAGAGGAACCCCAAGATACCTCATAGGAAAGGTCCCTTTAGAGAATTGGAGTTCCCTCTGAATATCAGCAGCCAACTGGTCTTGGATACCAGAAACAAAAATACAGCTTTTATCATTATTGGCTTGCAGTCCAGACAGGTCATAGAACTGGTTAAAGGTATTTCTGATGACCTTAGCAGATTCAACATCACCATGAAGTAAAATAATAAGATCATCAGCAAAACAAAGGTGAGAAATTTTTAATTTATCGCATCTCCAGTGAAATGTAAATGGACCGTTTTGAATATTTTGGTGAAGTAATTGACTCAAAGCCTCCATGACTAGGACAAATAGATATGGGGATATAGGATCTCCTTGTTTAAGGCCCTTGGCTCCATCAAAATAACCCACTGATTCACCATTAAAGTTAATAGAGTACCTAGGTGTAGTAACACAAGCCCTAATCCATTGTTTTAATTTTGGAGGGAATCCAAAACTATCCAATAAATCAAGTAGGAAGGTCCAATTAACACTATCATATGCTTTCATAAGGTCAACCTTAGCAGCAACTCTAGGTTTCCCTCCCAGCTTGTGGTAGTCTCTAAGCAAATCTTGGGCCAATAAGACATTATCACTAATTTTCCTACCCTTAACGAAAGCAGACTGAGCTTGGTCAGTAATAATAGGAAGTATAATCTGAAGTCTATTAGCAATAATTTTAGAAATGCACTTATACACAGTATTACAGCAGGAGATAGGCCTAAAATCCCCCATTTTAGAGGGATTTTGAACTTTTGGGATCAGGGCTATAATAGTAGTGTTAGATTCTTTCAGCAATTCCCCGATTTGAAAAAATTCTTGTATGGCTTCAGTAATCAAGGGCCCCACAGTAGACCATGACTTTTGAAAGAAATAAGCATTATACCCATCTGGTCCAGGAGCTTTGTTCTCATGCATACTAAGGAAAGTCTCCCTAATATCATCTATACTAGGAATTCTATCCAATTCCTCCATAAGATCCGCAAGGATTCTTTTAGTTATGACTCTACTCAAGTACTCACTTCCAGGATAATGATTTTGGGAATTGGTGCCAAGGAGAGCAGTGAAATGCCTGATAGCTTCAGTTTTTGCATCCTCAATATTATTAGTAAATGTTCCATCCGGTTTTTCAAGTTTAAAGATTCTTTTCCTATTTCTTCTGTTTTGAATGTGTTGAAAGAAATAACGAGAAATAACGAGAATTCTTTTCCTATTATTAGAATCTTTGCCAGCATTTAACTTATGAACTCCTTCATCATTTAAACCATACACCTCAGTACAAGAGGGGTTTGAAATGATAAAATTTGTACCAGAAGACTCAACTTTAGACTTCTCATTAACCAAGGAATCAACATGATTCTTAGCTTCAGACTTGGTAGAACTAGTGTCCACATATCTAGCAGAAGAAATTGAAACTGGTTTAGCACTGTTGAGACCTCTAATAGCCTGATTTCTATTCAAATCAGTAGTAGTTAAGGCTCGAACTGCTTTGTGTTTCTCCATTGAATGAGACTGAATTGAGAAAAAGGGGAGGGGAAAGAGAGAGATTGAGAGAGAGAGAGAGAACAGATGATGTTGAGGATGAAGAAATACAAGATTAACCAAATTCTAGAGAGAGGTGGGAGCTTCTCTCTCTAGTTTAACTTCAACTATTTTTAACATGTAGCTTAGGACTAAGATTTCCATTCTGGTGATATTTTAATAGTTCTGCACATCTTCGTGGTATTTTTGTGGTTACTAACTTTTGTATTATAGGATGGTGGGCCCATTAACGTTTCATAGCTTTGGCTCACCATAAGTGGATTGGTAAGTATGAAATTCGTAGTAGCTTTGGGTTTCGGGCAAGAAACTACTTGCCACAACATAAATGGAAACTAATCTATTGTCCAGATATGTGTGTGGAACTACCTGTCTTAGCCCAAGAGTGTTGTAGTGTGGTTTGTAGTTTACAAGTTCAAGTTGGATCCCTAAGACTTGTTGTTTTGTTTAACTCATACTAGTCATGTGACTGACTCGAGTGTATTATGCATTCGAGGGCGTTTCTATATGAAACGTAGTCAAATGTAAGTGCAGGTTTATTAATGGGAGATTTTCTGTAGAGCTGTTAATGTCTTGGAGTTGCAGTTGCATAGAATTGTACTTTTGCGTTTAGTTGTAGCTTTTTTTTTTTTTTTTTTTCTGGCATTGTGGGCCATATTTGTATTATTATAATAAAGATTGTATATTGGGTACTGGGAACGTTGTAGTTACTCTGACCAATGGAGGTAGATTTTTATTTTTATTTGTTTTCTTTTCGCCGAACTCTATAAGGATGGTTTTATTTAATGAAAATAAAATTTCTTTTGTAAATCAAAATAATGTAATATTTATATTAGAACTTTATTTATTTTATGTTGAAATGGATGTTTGGGAATACAAATTTAATAATAAAGAGTTTTTCTTTTAGAAAAAAAATAAGATCACATGTCCTTATTTAATGAGTATCAAATATTATTTTTAATAAATTATCTGTTAGCCTGTGTGAAGGTGTCACTCTCGGAGTTTTGACAATTGGATATTAGTCTGGATACATACTCTGGATTGAATATTTGGTTGTGCAAAAAATCGGGGTGTGACAAGGTTTTGATAGTTGAATATTAGTCTGGATACATGCTCTGGATTGAATATTTGGTTGTGCAAAAAAATGGGGCATGACACACTACCTAGGATAGATCTCCTTGTAGACTCAACGGTCGGTCACTCACTCCTCTCCTTCATGGATGCCTACTCGGGGTACAGCTAGATTTGTATGTATCTCGGTGACAAAGAGAAGACTTCCTTCATCACTGACCAAGGAACATACTGTTATAAGGTGATGCCCTTCGGCCTCAAGAATGCTGGGGCAACTTCTCAGCGCTTGGTCAACCACATGTTCAGAGAATTGATTGGGAAGACAATGGAGGTATACGTTGATGACCTCCTAGTCAAGAGTCGGGATGAGTCCAACCATCTCGAGCACTTGACCGGGGCCTTCAGAATCCTAAGAATATTCTGGATGAGGTTGAACTCGACTAAATGCGCATTCGAAGTCTTGTTCGGGAAGTTTTTGGGACCCCTAGTCAGCAAGCGGGGAATCAAAGAAAACCCGGAGAAAATCCAAGCTATCATCAACATGCGTCACCCAGATGAAGCCAAGAGGTTCAGAATCTAGTAGGGTGGATGGCAGCATTGAATAGATTCGTTTCTCGAGCGACCGACCAATGTTTGTCATTCTTCAAGATCCTCTACAAAGCCTTTGAGTGGTCGGAAGAGTATCAGAAGGTATTTCAGAAACTCAAGAAGTATCTGACAATACCTACTCTACTCTCAATGCCCATTCCAAAGGAAGAATTATTTCTTTACTTGGCTGTATCACCCTCGGCAGTAAGCTCAGCACTGGTCAGAGAGGAACATGGTATACAGTACCCGGTCTATTACACAAGTCAGGCACTCCAGGGTGCAGAAAGTCGCTATTACCGCATAGAGAAGCTAGCCTTTTTACTCATTACCTCAGCTTGGAGGCTCTATCCGTACTTCGAAGCCCATATCAAAGTTATCCTCATGGATTAGCCTTTTTGTAGGATTTTATCTTGGCCTAAAACATCCAGGAAACTCATGAAATGAGTATTGGAGTTGGAAGAGTTTGAGGTAGTTTACTGACCTCGGATAAGCAGATAGTAGCAGATTTTCTTGTACATTTCATCTATCCAAAAGATCTGATCGAGGAGTTCAACCTGCCTGAAGTACTGCTCGAGCTACAGCCTAACATCCTGACCTAGATACTTTATGTGGATGGATCCTCCGACAAGCAAGGCAGTAGGACAGGAATCATCCTGACCATATCCGACGGGATCTAGCTTGAGTACGACCTAAGAATCGAATTCCAGGCTTCCAACAATGAAGTCGAGTATGAAGCCTTATTGGTCGAACTGTAGTTGGCTACCTCAGTGGGTACAAGGTAAGTTCAAGTGTATAGTGACTCCCAGCTGGTTGTCAATCAAGTCCGACTAGAGTATGAAGCCCGGGAAGATAACATGGTGGCCTACCTAGCCCTTTTCAAGTCAGTTACTAGCAAACTCAAAGGATTCTCTATCATACGAATCCTAAGGGAAGAAAATGCATGGATCGACTGGTCAGCACGCCTAGCATCATCTTCTGAGTCAGACCTCCCTGGAATAAGGGTAGAATACCTAACCGAACCTAGTGTGTCCAACTCGGAAGGTCTGAAGGTCGACCTAGTTGATTTAGGGCCTAGCTAGATGGATCTTATCATAATGTTCCTCACAACTGGGAGTCTACTGCCCGGGAAGGATGAAGCCTGACGAGTCAAATACTGAGCGGCCAGGTACCACCTATTCGACGATGTACTTTACAAGCGGGGATTTTCCATCCCCTACCTTTGATGCATTCACCTTACCCAAGTTTAGGAAATCTTATATAAAATTGATGAGAATCAACATGGGCCATTGCAAGATCCATTGCATGTTCCAAATGGGCCAATTACAAGAGCAAGGACCAAAAAGATCAAAGAAGCTTTCAATGGGCTGATTCAAGAAATTTGGACTGATTTTAGC
>CM066986.1:47631199-47651199 GCA_033977485.1 Hydrangea macrophylla
ACAAGGTAAAGCACTGCAGTTTCCAAGTGGGAGACATCGTCCTCAAGGCAGTAAATCAGTTTACCAAAATCCCAAGCCACGGAAGCTGGGACCAAACTGGGAAGGGTCCTATAGCGTTACCCGGGTCAACCGACTGGGAACTTACTAGTTGCAGACGCTAGATGGACATGACCTGTTACACCCGTGGAACGTAAAGCATCTACAAAAGTACTATCAGTAAAATGAGGATTAGTACTGGTTAGGGGATTTTGTTTTCTTTAAGCAAGTTATAGCTCTTCCCAAGCAATCATAGTAATTTTTCAAATTGAATAAAGATTTTTCTTGCAAATAGTGTTCCTTACTAGTCTTTTACAACAAAAAAGACCTCGAGATCATACCCGAGGCACAACAAAAGACCTCAGGAACACACCTGAGGCATCAAAAGACCTCGGGAACACACTCGAGGCATCAAAAGACCTTGGGATCATGCCCAAGGTACCAAAAGACTTCAGGATCACGCCCGAGGCATAAAAAAGACCTCATAATCACACCCGAGGCACTAATTCCACTTAGGTCCGTAGCCTATGATGGGGGCAAACCCCCTTGGAGTTAAATAAGTATAAACCCTTAGACATCCAAGCACCCACAATGTTCTAAGTCTATGTCGGGTTGTTACAAGGAGCTTGGTTAATCCCGAGCACTTACGGGCACCCGACCGGGTTTTACAAACCTAAAAATATCCAAATATAATAGCTCAGAAAATTCCAAGGTTTTATAGATCCCCTAACGACCGAGTGCTCCCTACTAGTCACAGTTCTAAACCCTTTTGCTAAGGCAGGGTTGTAGTAAAGCAAGACAACTGGTCAGGCACGGACAAACACAAATAGGCAAAAAATACAAACATTAACACTATGTCGAAAAGCGACCTCAAGGGGCCTTTTCATTACTGGGTTGGAAAAAAGTACATTACTTAGGGGGTAATTATAGTAGCCTCCCCACAAAAGAAAAAGAGAAGAATAAAATATACAAGGCAGGCAACAGGTCGAGAAAGATTGGGCGAAGTGGTCCAGAAGTGGTCAGGCAGGTTCCTTACAAAGTGTCATCTATTATGACTACCTCAACCTCAATATTCCCGACCTCCCTGACAAGAGCCACCTCTCTGCCAGGCGTCTCCCCTCCAGCTGTAGCTTCCTCAGTAACGGAGGGCTCCATGTCCCAGAAATCTGAATCAACTCCCCTCATAGGTAGTAAGATCCCACTCGAGATGGACCACGACCACCATCCTCTCCAGGTCTGCATAACCCTGGAAGAAGCCGGCATCGAACCCATTGTCTACTACCTCCCTTGCCCCCGCAGCCTCATCTCAAGCAGATACAACCTCTTCTAAGGCCTTCTTCTCGGCCTCAACAAACTCTAGGCTCATAGAGGCAGCCTCGAGCTCCGCCTGAGTTGCTCATAGTCTTAAGGCAAGCCCCTTAACCTTCTCATTCTCCACTGCCAGGGTAGATTCCCTGGCCTCTCGTGCTGTGCTCTCCTTCAAAAGGGCGGCCTTGGTAGTAGCCGCCCTATCAACCAAGCTAGGCAGAGAGAATCCGACCCCAACAGCTAGACAACAGGCCTGGAAAAAGAAACATAATTTATTTAGTCACCAAAGAGAAGATGAAGGTAATATGGGAAGAGAAAGGGCAGAATGTTTACCAGGTTGGAGAGGCTGTAAAGCCACCCGACTAGCTCGTGAGGAGGCATTCCTTCATACCTCTCGAGCTGGCCTGGAAGGAGGGTGTGGACACCCGAACCAAGCTTAGGGGCCTAGAAGGATTGAGCCCACTTGATTGTCCCATTTCAAATCTCATGCCAACAGCCACGAGTGAGGTTTACCACTCTTTATTGGCCTTTTATTCTATCTGACCGATTTAGATTACTCGTATTTTGGATTCCATGGGGCCTTTTATCCAACCAGAGGCAAAAAATGATGCATATGATTCATATCCGAGGATATACGAGTGAGTAATCCATGTTTTATTCCACAAGACTAAATCTAGAGAGATCCTCACCAATAGAGTCGCCTCTTGGTTTGATAAAGGAAACTAAGAAAACTAAATCTATCAAGTCTAATGGTTAGAGAGCACTGCCCCGTCGTCACCAAAGAACTCGATTCGGGGGTTAAGGTATAAGAGAGGAATGAGGTAGATCGTGCTAAAACACCCTCTCTTGCCCTATCGTGAGATGGGCCTCTACTCAGCTTTCAAGGTATTTGACTAGAGATTATGTGGACCGTTGCATTTATACTAATGCAAACCTAATTCAAGTTATAAATAACTAATAAAGAAAATCATGCAAGAAACTATACAAGTACATGCAATGCATGTGCTAAAATAGTAATTCAGGGACTAAACGTATTACTACGCTCCCCTATGCATACGAAAGGAAATAAAAGGAAACTAAACGTGAAAAGCACACTCAAAATCCTAGAAAAACATGATATCTAAGCACAAGTAATCATGTAAGGAATTTAAATCTATTTTTTATCCACTAAGCATGCTCCTAGGTGATCCTAAGAAAGCAATAAATAAAATGGATTCTAGAAAACTTACTTGGGATAGCATAGCATTCCTAATTATCGTAATTAACCATGGTTAGGACAATAAAACACAATATATAGAGGATAATCAAATAATACCCTACTATTCTAATCATGAATAATATGTATGTATGTCCAAACATGAGTACTATATGTAGCAGTGTGCATGTGTAAGCTTAATTAGGGTGTTATCCCTAGTATGGATAACCTACTATTCTACGTGAGGATAGTGTGCATGTATATGCATGTGCATGGATACGAATTAATTCGTGAATTAAACTAATTATGGATTAAATTACTATGACTAATCTAATTCATGAATAAAAAAGGAATAGCGTGGATAGCCTACTATCCCAACTAATATGGATTACTACATGATTCCTATATGAGTGCCCAGATCCAATTAAGGCTTTGTTATCTCTGGGGTCAGATATCCATGGATTGAATACCAACTCCATAGCTTTGGCTACCACAACATGTGGGGGTGGCTCTGCCTGGGATAACTCTACTTCAATGGATACTACAAACAAGAAAAACAACTACCTTAGAACTTAAAAGATAAAAAATAATAAAAATGAAGAACACGAAGAACAAACAATAAATTCAACCTAGATCTAAGAAAATAAAGATCAAAAATGGGAAAATAAAGTAGAAAAACAAAGAAGAAGAAGGAGCTTACCTCAAGAACTTCCCTCAGAATACTTCTGCAGGGCTTTACCGGCACCGTGGACTCCAAGAACCTTAAAAACTAAAAGATTAAACTTTCTAAAGAACTTCGAGTTCTTCGGAATCCTCCAAGGGGGTTTCCTTGAGCTCTCTAGTTCTCAAAATTTTCAGGTGTGTTGAATGGGGAGAGGAGGACCCCCTTTTAGAGTTGAAGATTTGGGTGGAAACACTTGTAGTCAAGCGATGTGGGACAAAAGAAACACACTTTTGGGCATTTTTGGGTGTTTTCACACGGATTGGGGTCAAACAAGGGTCCAGAATACATCTGAGACATCTGAAAGCTATAGTGGCACCCAAGGATGTCACATGGAAGTCACATGAGTGCCATGCGGCACTCAGCTGAGAGCCACCATGGCTCTTATACTAGAAGTTGTGTTTTTCTTATAGACTTCCCGGACTTCGTCCTCTCACCTCGGTTATCCTTTTTGGGCTTATGATATACCGTTGGAAAGGTATGGGAGTCTAGTTTAAGATGTTTTTGGTCTCATTTAAAAAGATTTCGTGTATTTTGAGTTATGGTCAAAAGAATTAGGCTGACTCCAAGAAGACGCAAACCTGTGAGGTGTAAAAAGGGTAAAAATTCTCCTAAGTGGGTTTTGGCCAATGTGAGGGCTTGGGTCACTAATTTAGCCTATTTTAGGACTATTTTATAAAGGGAGTTCTCAGGATCCCACCCCAAGGTCTAGCTTTTGCACGGGAAAAGGCAATTTTTCGTCATTTCATGTGAAAAAGCTCCCCTAAATTGGGTTTTTGTCTCTGAATTGAGTTTTTAACGTACCTAAGTCTTCCTAAATGTTATTTTATTGTATCTCGGAGACCATGGTGTTTCATGGAGTTCTACTTTATAAAATTGACATCCCATAAATCCTGATTCCAATCATCAGGTTATTCTTGAGGTGGGGTTCCTTCTGTCGAACGGACGAACCAAAATAGGGTATCTACAGATTGCCCCTCTTTGACAAAGCTTTGCAAGAAATGCACATCATAAGGGAATATCAAAGCATGCCTGACAACCTTTTAGTGAGTCCAGAAGACTTCAGGAAGAAAATTGAGAAAATCAAGATATGCAAACAAGCACATAAATAAAATCTCAAAAATCAAGTGGTCGCGCTCGAAAGAGCTGCCTACGTATTCCTTCACAGGAAATCAGACCAGCCATAGTTCAATAAGCACACCACACCATATGCAAGCAATAATTCAAGTAAAACACAATGAATGATATGAGACTCAAACTAATGCTAACATGCAAGATACTCAAGGATTGTTCCATCTAGAACGACGGATGATCACAATAGGGTGTCCTGTCGTGGACGATTTAATAGGGTGTCCTATTGCGGACTACTCAACGGGGGTGCCCTATCACGGATAATTCAACAGGGGTGTCCTATCGCGGACGATTCAATAGGGGTGTCCTATCGCGGACTTTCCGTAGTAGAGCCTTGCAAGGCAAACTACTTTTCTGGGAATCACAGTAGAGCCTCGCAAGGCAAACTACTTCTTAAGGAATCATAGTAGAGCCTCGAGAGGCAAACTACTTTTTTGGGAATCATAGTAGAGCCTCTAGAGGCAAGCTACTTTTTTTAGAATCATAGTAGATCCTCGAGAGGCAAACTACTTTTTTAGGAATCATAGTAGAGCCTCGCAAGGCAAACTACTTTTCTAGGAATCATAGTAGAGCCTCTAGAGGTAAGCTACTTTTTTGGGAATCATAGTAGAGCCTTGCAAAGTACTTTTCTGGGAATCATAGTAGAGCCTCACAAGGTAAACTACCTTTTAGGTAATCATAGTAGAGCCTCACAAGGCAAACTACTTTTCTAGGAATCATAGTAGAGCCTCGAGAGGCAAGCTACTTTTCTAGGAATCATAGTAGAGCCTCACAAGGCAAGCTACTTTTCAGGGATCATAGTAGAGCCTTGCAAGGCAAACTACTTTTCTAGGGAATCATAGTAGAGCCTCATAAGGCAAGCTACTTTTTTATGCTAACTTAGCTGGGGAATGAACTCACTGAGCCATTTAAGGCAAACTACAAGTGCAGTGCAATGCGATGTAACTCTACTAGGGAAAAGGTACTCGTGGAGCCATTCAAGGCGAACCACAAGAACCGTGCAAGATTCAAGGCTTTTTCAAAAATGACTTGTGCAATATTATGGGAGATTCTTATAATGCAATATGAATGCTCTGCTGGGGAACAATTGCGACACCACTTTGTTGGGAAAAGGTAATTCTCGGGCAATCAAGGCTAACCAGGAGCACTATACATGCCTCAAAACTTGCTTGAATGGACGGATGCAAAAATGCGAGAATTTTGAAGACAAATGCAGTGCAGTCCTGATGAGACTAATTGCTCTGCTGGGGATTCATATGCATGCAAATGATATTCTATGAATACTTCCAAGCACTCAACATTGTGAAAAATCGATTGAAAATGCATCAAAAGGATCAAAACGGAGTCAAAATGGGGTCCTGGAACCAAACAGGGCATTATTGGAGCATAAATGCAAAAAATTTGGAAAACTGGGTTGAGTGCCATGGTGGCACTGGGAGAGTGCCACGCGGCACTTCGAGAAAGCCACCATGTCTCTCAGCCTTTATTTTAATCATCTCCTTCTCGATTTGCTTCCTATTTTGCATTTTTCTAATTTTCTTTCCAAAATTCTCCTTTCTCTCCTCTAAATCTTGGTTTTATCATCCTCACATTCAAATTTTATTTCAAAGATTCTTGTTTACCATTTGAAAATCACTTATTATTCACTCAAAATCAAATCGAGGATTATCATCATGAAATCAATCAATAAAATGTAACCCAACATAGAGCCAAAGAGGCAAACTACTCTATTTGGGGAATGCAAGGATCAATGCGATGTATGATTTCAAGACGATCCTCAAAAGAATCAATAGGCTAATACGGGGGTTGCCCGCTCAACTATCAACAACATGTAGAGCCTTTAAGGCGACTACTCTCAAAGAAAACACATTGTTGAGCCATTTAAGGTGAACAATGAGTGTGGTGCATCAAATGAAGTTGAATATGCAAATAGATTATCATGCTATACATGGGGGACACCCGTTCAACCATAAAACCATGTAGAGCCAGTAAAGGAAAACTACTCTTAAAAGGGAAACATTATGGAGCCAGTGAAGGCAAACCGCATATGCATTGCACAATCATTATCTTGAAATTATGGGGGTTAAATTTATGAAATCTAAGAGACGTAACATTGCCCCTAGTTTAGACATTCACGCTTGATGATGCAACAATGCTGTGAACTGATTCGAGGTGAAAAGTGCATGTTCATAGAGTATTACATGGTTCTTTATGCGTACTTTTATCCCCAAAGTCCCTACATTTAGGTGAATTCTAAGAACAATGTTCTTTTTATTGTGTTAATGCTAAAATATATGTTTTTGCATTGTTTTATAGGTATTAGGATGTAAATCAATGAAGTGGAGCTAAAGAAAAGTGATTCTGGTGGATAGAACAACAGAAGCAGCTAAGAAAACGCCAATTTTGACAATGAAGACTTTAGATTTGGAAGATTTTCCTAGAGATATGAAATGTAAATCTTTGAGTTACGGTCGCGAGGCCGCAAACAAAAGGTCAATCCGAGGTTCGAGTGAAAAGTTATGGCCATTCTCCCATCGGTGCGCAGAGCTTTACAAAATCAGAGAAGTTCAAGCGATTGAGGAGAGTTCAATCGATCGAACCTTCGATCGAGCGAACTAAGATCGATCGATCGAACTTCATATTCACCCAAAAGTTGCGTAAACTCTGCAGGAACCCTATATATAAGTCGTTTTGACGCCAGACGAAGGGAGGACGCTCCAGAACGCGAAAAACAGCAGTTTAGGGTAGTTTTAGGGTTAGATTAGGAGTAGGTTAGGTTAGATTCATGTTATTTTTCCTCTTTTCCATTGATTTATTGAAAATTATTGAAGATTCAACTTTATCTCAAGTTATTTACAAGTTTATTTCAGATGATTTCCAGGTTTTTCTGTTCCTTTATCGTATTTGATTGTTTATTGTTATAGTTATGATTGTTTTGTTTTACTGTTTTTGCACTAGTTTTATTATGTTTCCGTAGTTTAGACGTTGGAAATATATGATGAAACATTGATTTGCAACTTCTACCTTGCAATCTTTAGAAACCTTGGGCTCGATCGATCGAACCAGAGCCATAGTCAAGCGATCGAAGACATTTCGATCGATTGAAGGATGAGGTTGTCCGATCGATCGAGAGCGCTTCGATAGATCGAACTTGTTAATTCCTGAGATGATTCTTTTAAGTATTCCATGACTTTCTGTTTTAGAAATCTGTTATCAAATTGTCCCTATAAGCTCAGTTTGTCACAACAGTTTTTAGAACTTAAAGCCTTAAGGCTATTTTCTTCAATGACTTTTGAAAACCACTTTGAATGCTAACACCATTTAGAGTGCAAGTAATTACCATTGTTTTAAACTGTCTTCCAAGTATTTAAATCACTTGTGATGATGTAGTCCTAGTCATGAAAGGGCTATTGATTCTTTATCTTTAGAAAAATACGGAATACTGAAAAGGGATGTACTCCATAGAGCGTTAATGAATATGCATGGTAGATGGTTAGAATTAATGTGGATTCTCGTATTTCCAACACCTTTAGTTTATTAATTTAATTAGTTATGTTTCTATATGTTTAGTTTATTATTTAGTTTAGTTTAATTTAATTAATTAGGATTCGTTAGAATTCCGCTCCCTTATGATATTTTCTTTTTCTTTAGGTTATAACTTAGTAGACATTCTTCCTATTCCTTCCCTGTGGGATCGACCTAGACTTCCAGTACTATATTACTTGCACGATCACCTACACTTGGGTGTTGCACAAGAGCGCACAACTATTTAGTTGTGTCAAGTTTTTGGCGCCGTTGCCGGGGATCCACAATAGATGACATATATAGTGAGGAGAGTTACGCGGATGAGAATGAGGTTTTTACAGATAATGAGAGTTTAGGTGACTGCACGCAATTAGGAAAGGATGAGTCTCCTATTGACTCTACCCCTACCTTTGATAGTGACCCTAGGGAGGACGGTTTTTTTTTTTCGAAAAAAAGGTAAATATATTCCAAAAAATGTACAAATGTACAAGGGGCATACCCCAGGATAAAACGAAGGAGCACAGCATGAGGACTGGTGGCAAGGGGCCACAAACAACAATACAAAACTAGACAAACTACTACATAGTCATCTCAATACATTAACATGAAAGCAACCCATAAGCGCCTAACAAATCACATTATGTCCATGGGCGAACAAAATATTCAAGTTGGGAATGTTGTTTCCATTTAAGGCAAATCTGGGTATTTATCTGTAGCACCATACTATGAAGTAATTGTTCTTTAAGAGTAGACAAGCCTTTAAACGTTCTATTGTTTCTTTCCCTCCATATGCCATAAACTGCTATTCTGAGACAAATTTTGGGAATGGTATGATCGAAATTCTTCCCCTTCCAATTATGTGCCATCCAAAGAATTGTAGTATTCCAATCAGTGTTGTTCTAGGCCAGCCCACACCTCCGCATAAGCTCCTGCCAAATAAAGGATGCATACGTGCAAGCAAAAAACAGGTGACTATGAGATTCCATTTGACCATGACAAAAAACACAAGCTAAAGGTCCATGAGTAAATGTATAGATTCTATCCTGAGTAGCAAGTCTTTCTTGGACAGCAATCCATAAAATTACATTTTGTCTTGGTGTACAACCTGAGAACCAAACTAGTTTATGCCAAGGAACCTTAGGGGATTCCTCACGTATGTGGTTCCATATATGTGCAAAATGATATTTCCCATCAGGGGAGGTGGACCATAATACACAATCAATCATACCATTAGGCTTATACATCTGGGATAATAAAACTCTAACTTCATTTAAACCTATAGAATTGGAACTTGTCCAAACCCAATCATTATTCCTTATGATTACTTCCACTTTTGCATTAGCATCAATAGCAGCATCATAAGCAATTCTATTAGTATACTTCTCAAAGAGTGGGCCACAGGGAAGCCAGTTATCAAACCAAAGGGAGGCATGTTGACCATTACCAATCTTAAGGGAAAGTAATGATCTAACAATTTCCCTAAGTTTTAACAATTTCCTCCAATACCAAGAGCACTGGCCAGGGGCTTTAACTTCCCAAAAACTTTTAGTTTTAATCATATATAAATTCACCCAACATTTCCAAAGGGATTTATTGTTAGGGTCAAGTAGGTTCCCAATATGTTTTAAGTTCAGAACAGTATTAGTAAGGAAAATATCCTTGAACCCCAAACCTCCCTCTTTTTTTGGTTTGCAAACTCTGTTCCATGCGATTTTTGCACCATGTCCCGTCTCAGTGGTGCCAGTCCAAAAAAACCTCCTCAGAGCCTGATCCACCTGTTTTAGGACACTTTTTGGAAGAATAAACATTCCAGACCAATATTGTTGGATTCCTGAAAGAACAGATTGGATAAGTTGAGCCCTGCCAGCATAACATAAAAACTTAGATTTCCAAGAGTCAATTCGAGAGAAAATTTTAGTAACAAGATTTTCACAATGCACCTTTTTCAACTTAGTGGTGATGAGAGGAACTCCAAGATACCTCATAGGAAGGGTTCCTTTAGAGAATTGGAGTTCTCTCTGTATGTCATTTGCCAATTGGTCTTCAATACCAGAGAAAAAGACAGCTTTTATCATTATTTGCTTGGAGTCCAGAGAATTCGTAAAATTGATTTAAGGTATTTCTAATGATTTTAGCAGATTCTATATCACCATGGAGAAATATAAGAAGATCATCCGCAAAACAGAGGTGAGATATCTTTAATTTATCACATCTCCAATGAAATGTAAAAGGACCAGTTTAAATATTTTTTTGTAGTAATTGGTTAAGGGCCTCCATGACAAGCACAAAGAGATATGGGGAGATGGGATCTCCTTGTCTAAGGCCCTTGGCTCCATCAAAATAACCCACAGATTCACCATTAAAGTTGATCGAGTATCTCGGTGTAGTAATACAGGCCCTGATCCATTGTCTTAATTTAGGAGGGAATCCAAAACAATCCATTAAATCAAGAAGGAAAGACCAATTTACACTATCATAAGCTTTCATAATATCGACCTTAGTAGCAGCTCGAGGTTTCCCTCCTAACTTATGGTAGTCCCTAAGGAAATCTTGGGCCAATAATACATTGTCATTAATTTTCCTCCCTTTAACAAAAGCAGATTGAGCCTGATCTGTAATCTTGGGAAGAATAACTTGAAGTCTATTAGCGATGATTTTAGAGATGCATTTATACACAGTATTGCAACAAGAGATAGACCTAAATTCTCCCATCCTCGAGGGGTTTTGGAGTTTTGGGATTAGAGCTATAATGGTTGTGTTAGACTCTCTGAGCAATTCCCCGGAATGAAAAAATTCTAGTACAGCTGCAATTACAGAAGGCTTACAGTAGCCCAAGATTTTTTAAAGTGAGCATTATACCCATCTGGCCCTGGGGCTTTGTTCTCATGCATACTAAAGAAGGTATTTTTAATATCATCTACTGTGGGAATTTTGTCCAATTCCTCAAGAAGATCCACAGGGATTCTTTTATTTATAACACTACTTAAATTTTCCTTCCCGGGATAAGGATTTTGAGCATTGGTGCCATGTAAAGATGTGAAATATCTAACAGCTTCAGATTTAGCTTCCTCAATATTATTTGTAAATGTGCCGTCAGGTTTTTCAAGTTTAAAAATTCTTTTCCTATTCCTTCTACTTTGAATGTGGGGGAAGAAATAACGAGAATTCTTATCCCCAACCTCAAGCCATTGTACCCTAGATTTTTGTTTTAGAGTCTCTTCCTCAATCCAAATAGAGTTTAGAAAATCTTGCATGCAAAGTTTTTGTTCGGCGATAAGGGAAGGATTATCAGGATCAATAAGAAGTTTAGATTGCACACTCTTAATAGCTTCTCTAGCTCTATCCGCAGATATCTTTTCCTTACCAACAAACTTTTTACTAAAGCTTTTCAAATCTTGTTTTAGTAACCTCAGTTTGTGACAAACCTGATATTGTGCTGTTCCTTGAATAATATTATTCCAAGAATTATTTACTGTAGCATGGTACGAATCAAGTTGGGTCCAAAAATTAAAAAATTTAAAGGCCCTTCCTTTTCGATTAACATTCTTATCAAGGTAAAGGATCAGAGAGGAGTGGTTTGAAATACCTGGTTCCTGAAATTGTACATACGATTCAGTAAATGTAGTCAGCCAAGCTTGGTTCACAAGAGCTCTATCCAACTTTCGTTGAGTATAGTCTGGTCTACCATACCTACGATTACTCCATGTAAAAAATTCTCCCAAATATCTTAGATCAGTGAGACACAAGGAAGTTACAATATCATTAAAATCAACAATATCAGAGTTAATTGCACAGTCTGTGTCAGATATTTCATTGGTATTTAAGGTCACGTTAAAATCTCCAAGTAAAATCTGGGTTATGTTAGGGTTGAAAAAAGCAAGCAAGTCCCTCCATAAAGCCTTTCATCTTGGCCCGTATGGAGTCCATAGATAAAAGTAGCTTCAAATTGGACCGTTTGCTCATCATTTTCAATAGTAGTATGAATAAGCTGGGAAGAGACTTTATTGATCTTAAGGTTCACCCTGTCAGGATTCCATCCAAGCCAAATTCTCCCCACTAATTCATTAGTACTATTAGTAAAAACTTTCCAATTTTTAAAAATTTTCCTTTGGATTTTATCCTCATTAACTTGTCTGACTCTAGTTTCAACTAGACCATGAACATCGATATTATTTTCGTAAATAAACTTAGCAACCTCAGTTTGTTTAGAGGGCTGGTTGAGGGCCCTTATATTCCAGTTGCTTAATATCATTAACAACTATTGAGGGATGTTTTCTTTTTACCTGAAGAATTGGAGGTTTTATTCTTCTTATATTGTACCTTACCATGGCTATTGTGCAGAGTAGTAGGGGGGGTCAGATGGGGATCCCCGTGTTTGTGTTGAGTTGTTTCATCTTCAGGAGGCTTCAAAGAAACTGCTTCATCTGATAAATGTGATCCAGACTCTTCCTCAGAATTAACTTCCTGGCTAGGGACCATAATCTTTATGGTTTGGACAGTGGGTTCATCAGTAATGGCTTGTTGCAATACATTGTCATTTTTAGGACCATTTAAATCTTTCCTCAGCAGACAAGTATTAACATGTGACTTGGCAACATTCTCATGACTGAGACTCAACAAATCTGGGGAGGGTGGAACATCACTGCCTGTATTGTTATCATCAATAGGAGGACTTGTACTAGGCTTAATAAGGGCCTTCATTGAGTCAGTTTCATCAGTCTCATCTATTTTACCCAAAATCGCAAAGACATTGCTATTAGTATTAGTAGTTGCAGCCACAAGTTTACCCTTATCCTTAACAACTGGCACAGGACTGATTGAAATTTCACTTCCCTCGGGGAGATGGGGATTAGAAGGTTCAGCTGCAGCAAGGGTAGTCTTTCCTTTCCCTTGAATTTTCCAGTCTCCATCATTTCCAACTGGCACATGATCAACTTCTTTAGTAATATTTTGGTTCTTAATAAATTTGGAGCAATCGTGCCCAAATCTTGCACACTTAGCACATCGAAGTGGTGTCCATTGGTACTCAACTTGGAGAAGGATTTGTTCCCTTTCTCCACTAATCGGATCTGTATACTCAACAATAAGTTCCTTTAGAAGTTCATCCGAAGCATTTAATTCGATACATATTCAAGCATAAGTTATCCTTCTACATCCAGCAGTTGTTCTGGCAACGTGTAGAGGTCTACCCAAAGCACTTGCGATGAGACTAAGTCCAGTAGGATTCCAATATTCTAGCGGAATGTTATAAATATGCACCCAAACTGGGATTGTAGTAATGGATTCCTTAGATAGAGTCAGCCCAGCATGCCAATTTCTCAGAATAATTGGTTGGCCTGCAAAGTGCTAGGGGCCCCCTTCCAGAACTGAGAAGCATTCCTCTTCACTGTTGAACTTGAAAAAGAAAAATCCAGATTCCGTGGCAACCATGTCATTGGGACCATGCTTATTCCAGAGTCTTGCGGAAGCATTCTTTACTAAAGTATAAGGAAGTTTTTTTCCTATAAAGTATCCAACCAGAGTATTTTTCCAAGCTTGGCTGCCTTCAATGATAACCTCAGTTGGCATATGAATTGTCTTTCGGTCCTCCCCTACATGTGGCTTGGTATAGCTGAGCGTGAATCCAGTAGAATTTTTTTTGTAACTAGAGACGTCCATGAATGGGTTGGGTTATTTATGACAGCCAGCCCAAGGTTTGTATTTGTAGTGGTTACGGACACATCAGGGGACACCACGCCTAGATTTGCGGAAGTGGGTGGGAGTCCCATGTGCTTGTCAGAGGCAAAATGTGTGGTGGAGGAAGAAATATGACCGTTGGGCTTGGTTCCATTTGAAATCCCCACACTGCCAGCTGGCTGCGTGGTCCCTGCACTCTGAGAAGACAGGGCGCCGAGTTTTGCGGGTAAAAGTGGGTAGCCCATGTGCTGGTCAGCCTTTTCAACCGGGGTAGGTGAGACATGCGCTTGGCTAGTGGAAATCCCACGCGCTGCTAACACCTTGGGATTAGTGATGGGTAACGTTTGAGGATCAAACGAAAGATCATTACCAGAGCTTGAAGAACTTTCCAACCCAGCAGGTATTTTTATAGAACAAACGGTGTTTGGTAGAGGAGCTCCCGGGCAAATATCAAAATGCTCTATTTGGTTTTCCTTCCAACTTTTGCCTCCTCTGGTGTTACCCCTTCCTCCTCTACTGCCAAATGGCCCATGTGGATTTCGTCCAGCAAAGGGTAATCCCCCACGAGAGGAAGCTTTAATAGGGGGGGAAACAAAGATCTCATCCTGTTTTTCTTTCATCTCAGCAAGTAGAGTACGAAGCTGAGTATTTTCATCCACTAGTTTAGAGTTAATTCGAAGAGAGGCTTCGTATCCCACCTTGAGTGGATTATCCATAGGCATATCCTCGGAATCATCATCCTCATTATATCTAGGATCAATGCTACTCTTAACCTTTCCATTTTCTTCATCAGTAGCATCCATAGATTCAACTCCCTTCAGATCACTCACAGTAGCAATGAAGGTTGTTGAATCTGGGATAGCATTTGGGCCCCCATAGGATTGTGTAGATATAATCTTTGAACCTAAACCCTCTCGGACAGTGGGTGTTGAAACAGTAAGTTGGTCTTGAGTAGTATTCATAGTTGGACCAATAAGATCCGAAACAAGAGTGTTGGATTTATTTTTCTTAAGAATACTCTTCAACTTTGCATTATTAGTTTGGCCTTTCATCATGACATCCAAATAGGAGAGAGAGAGGGGAGATGGAGATGAAGGGAAAAGATGAGAGAGAGAGAGAGAGAGAGAGAGACAAAGAGATTGAGATGGAGATAGAAGAGATCAGATGGGAGAAGAAAGCCAAGATTACCCAAATTCTAGAGAGAGGTAGGAGCTTCTCTCTCTAAACATTTTTGAGGAACGATTTTTTTTACCCTAGGGAGGACGTTATTGAAAAGTCTAAATTCGATTTAGATTCATGTGATATTCATGAACCCTCACCTCTTTCGGCCGAAGAGGTGGTGTCACCAAGTTGCCCATCACCTATCCTCTCTATCAATCAAAGCTCTCATCCTGAGCTTGAATGTAATGTGTACCCCACTCTTGAACACAAAGAATGTGTTGTAGAAGAGGATGATAAGGATTATAGCACATGTACTTTACCAAATTTTAAATTTCAAAATTCTGTGAGAGAGGACTTGGAAAATATTAGGCCCACGTTAGATGATCTTAAACTTCAACAAGAAGCTAGTAATCTGCTAGACTGCTTGACCTTCTTAAGTAATAATGATATTGAGGCCCAAATAAATAGTTTTATCCAAGTCCAGTCCAAAACTATTTACATAGAACAGAAATCCCATTCATATGATCATATCTCCATAGATTTTGTTCTAGAACAAGAGGAGGGTAGTAAAGCTTCATTAGAACATCACTTAGACTCTGCTCCTTTTATTGAACCATGGCCTCCGCCTGTTTTTGATAATAAAAAAATAGAGGCTGTTATAGAAAATACCAACACCAAAGATCTTTCCTTGAGTATAATTCCTAAAAAGTGTGGTATTCCTCTTATAACTGTCCCCAACAAATTTGGCAGCCATAGGTTTTGCAGCATCTCCTCTGACCTTGAGCCTGACATTAGTTGGGGGGAGTTGCATTTTTATGAGGATCCCAACGTTCTTCTCACTGTTAAATTATTTCATTGGGAGGATCCTCAAAAATTTTGGTTATTAATTTATGATAAAAATCTTGATTAACCGAATTTATTTACTGAGTAGTTGTATTATATTCTCTATTTTTCCTTGTTGCAACTAATGATTTTGCAGGTAACTTAAAAAAAATGGATATTAATGCCTCGAGGTAACATCCTTCATTCTCTTGCTTTACTTTACATGTCTATGTGCTTAGTTTAGAACATTGGGGACAATGTTTAGTTTTAGTTGGGGGGAGTGAGCCATTGCATGCCTCATATCTTTTTGTGGTGCTTTAATGTCAATATACCTGCTTAGCAACATGACTCAGTAAATTAAAAAAAATTGCAAAAATTTTTAATTCTTTAATTTTATTTAAATATAATGAAATCCTAGAGCTTAGGTCATCTTGAAGAAGCTTTGAATATATACTTGAGGATATACTTACTTTCAATTTAAGAGATTTCTAGAGAAAGAAAGAGAATTATGAATTGAAGTTTTATAAAACTAATCTCAAGATAATTAGATTAGACAAATTAGACATCAATTGCCTCCATTAAACTTCCATGGATGAATGCTTGAAGAGCTTGAAGAACACTTGTAGAAGAAGATCTTCAAATCAATTTTGATTACACAATTGAGAATCCTCCAAGAGGTAAACATCCAATATTCATCTCTGATTCCTACTTTTATATATAGATCTATAAGACTTGGGTCTAGTTTAGCTTTGTTTTATTTGTTAGAACACTCATCTTCTTCCTCTCTTGTTCTTCACACACTCACATAGCTAGATCCAAGTCTCTTTTGATTTTATTGACAATTCTTAATTAGAGATTGATTTTCACTTTTGTTTCTCAATTTTGATTTCATTTCTTCTATTTAGTCTAGATCCATGCATACATGATTATATATATGTATCTATTTTGAATTCTATGATGGTTTGGAAGTATGATCTATGAGAAGGATGATTCCTATGTTTATCTCCAATAGGATATTTGTAAGTCCCTTTGATCCATGATCTAAAGTTTTTCATAGAACTTGAGGGCTAACTTGATTGGGAATCATGATAATTAAGTTGATCTATGAATTTGATCTCTCTAATTAACTTCAATCAACACCTAAGATGTTTTCCTCACACTTTAAAATGAATTAGATAAAATTCAGCAAAATAGATTGGTATTATCCATAAGATTTGGTCCATTAAAACTCATAGTTTGATAGATTTCAAATTTTTTGGGTAAACTTTGATGAATTAGCTTTCATTCAATCTGTTTTGAGAACATTTAGAATCCATATGCTATTTTTAGAAATTGTTGAAAAATCGGTTGACAGATTTGAACATAGTTTCTTTGTGCTTGAATTTAAGAAAATCTATAAGGTGCCCTGGGCACACATTGTCTGGTTTCCTGGGAGCATTCCTAGGCACAGTTTCATTGTTTGGCTTGCGGTTCACAATAAATTGTCCACTCAGGATAGGACTTGGTCATTCACACCGGGCCCTCTAGCTTGTGTGTTATGCAACAAAGATATTGAATCCCATGATCACCTGTTTTTTTACTTGCTCTTTCTCTTCTCATGTTTGGCAGGTTATCATGTGCAAATTCAATATGAGTGGGTGCCCTCTTGATTGGAATTCCATCATATCTTGGGCTGCAAACAAATGGAAGTCTAAACAACCTCAACATATTATGCCCCGGATGTGCTTGGGAACCATGGTCTATGCCATTTGGAGGGAACGGAATGCTCGTATTTTCAAACAGCAAAGTAAGTCTCGAGATTGGATCACTAATGACATTGTTAGGAGCATCTTCGAGCAAATGCAGATTAAGTGGAGCAGGGACCCGAAGCTCCCAGATTACTTATCTAGATGGACCTGATGTCCCCTTTTGCATGGTTTTACGATTTACAATTTGGTTGTGATTGCTTTTGTTAATGTTTTGGGTGCCTTGAGAGATTAGGTTCTTTTTTGTGACTAAAATTTGGCTCATGATTTTGTACTCATGGGATGACAAAGTATCAGCTGTATTCACAATGTGATATTGTTTCATCCCATCTGCTTGTTGCTGGTGGTTTCTTTCTTTCCACATTTTTTAGCACTCATTGTATATCCTGGGGTATGCCCTTGTACTTCTATACTCCCTCTTTTTTGGATTAATTAACCAGTTTTTTGAAGAAAAAAAATATATGTCGATGTAAAATCGTGAGCATACGATCGAGTTAAGATTGTTTCCTAAGCGTTTGAAGTTGATACAACTATTCTAGAACTTTCTAAGTTTAACTACAATTATGATTATGTATACAAAATGGTCATACCTTGATCACTCATTAAGAATTGATGAATAAAACTTGGTTTAGAAATCATATAGAATAATTGAATGAGAGATCAAAAGCTTAGATTAACTTAATTAACATGATTCATGAATTTCTATTATGATTTGTATTCTTTTGTCAAATGACACCAAACTTCCATAATAACAGAGTCTTTTTAAAACAACTTTTCAAAAACCTTAATTTCATGACATGTACATGGGATTATTTTTGTCATAAACTAAAATGAAATAGCTTTCTTTTGACACCAAATTGAGCTTCACATGATTTTTGTAGAATTAATTATGATTTTTACAAGAACAGTGGACAGTCCTGATCCACTGTTCCCAAAACCTTTATTTCTTAAGCTTCAAAAATGATAAAGAGGTTCTACTTTTTGGAGAAGTTCCCTAAGACATTTATCTAACTTTCTGTATAAGGGTTTTAACCTAGATCATGTTTAAGACCACTTTTGATAGGATTCATTAGAGGTTGCTGAATCTGGAAATTTGATTGATGACATGTCTTCTTTGTTTTTCATGCATATCATTTTTTTTTTTTTCGGAAACAGGTAAATATATTCCAAAAAAGATGTACAAATGTACAAGGGGCATACCCCAGGATAATCATGAAGCGCAGGCATAAGGACCGTGGCAAAGAAAGCCACACAAGATAGGCCAAAACCGAGACCAGAGCCTTAATACATAACCAAATTACAACTCAAGACCAGAAAAGGAAACTCAAAAAACAAATGAGAATCAACAAACAAATCCAAAACAATCCCTACTTCATATCCAGGATCTAGCATGTAACTCCATAAGTGGGTGGTGTTTCCATTGGGATCTAATCTGCAAGTTGACTTGGGAAATAAAAGTTTGCAACAACTGATCTTTTGGAGTGGTAAAGCCTTTAAAGGTTCTAGTATTCCTCTCCTTCCATAATCCATAGACGGTCACGCCAAGACAAATGATTGGTATAGCATGTTGGATCTTCTTTCCTTTCCAGTGCTGAGCCATCCATTGAACTGTATCATCCCAATCTGTGCCATTCCATAAAAGCTCACATCTCTGCATCAAATTCTTCCAAATAAAAGAGGCATAAGTACACTCAAAGAATAAATGTTTATGTGTTTCCATATTGCTATGGCAAAACACACATGCAAGTGGTCCAGGGGTATAGGCAAAAATTCTATCATGGGTAGCAAGTCGATTCTGAACAGCAATCCAAAGAATGAAATTTTGTCTCGGTGTGCATCCTGGAAACCAAACAATCTTGTACCAAGGGACCACAGGAGCAGCATCCCTAAAGTGATCCCATATATGTGCAAATTTAAAAGTCCCAGAAGGGGTAAAGGATCAAGATATACTATCTGTTGATCCAGTAGGCTTATACATATTATTTAAAATGTTTCTAACTTCATTCAATCCTATGGAATTAGACAGGGGCCAACTCCAATCATTGTTTCTAATAATAGCTTCAACCTTAGCTTCAGAATCAATGGCGGCATCATAAGCAATCCTATTAGTATATTTCTCAAATAAAGGACCAATAGGCAGCCAACTGTCAAACCAAAGAGACGTGTGTTTACCGTCACCAATTTTATGGGTTATGATGGGTCTAACAGCTTCCCTAAGTTTTAAAAGTTTTTTCCAATACCAAGAACATTGGTTGGGGGCTCTTATCTCCCAGAAGCTCTTTCTTTTAATCATATACATGTGTACCCACTTCTTCCACAAAGAATTATTTTGAGGGTCAAGAAGATTACCAATATGCTTAAAATTAAGGAGAGTATTTGTGAGAAAAATATCTTTAAATCCCAGACCACCTTCATTTTTTGGTTTGCAAACCTTAGCCCAAGAGATTTTTGCCCCATGTCCCTTCTCTGTTGAGCCAGACCAGAGGAATCGCATTAGGGCCTGATCCACCTGTTTAAGAACCCCTTTTGGGAGAATGAACATCCCAGACCAATATTGTTGGATCCCAAGCAACACAGATTGTATCAACTGAGCTCGACCTGCAAAGGATAAGAACTTAGATTTCCAGGAATTAATTCGAGAACAAATATTATTAATCAACACATCACAATGGCATTTTTT
>CM066986.1:47658699-47683699 GCA_033977485.1 Hydrangea macrophylla
AACAGATTGTATTCTATTCGCAATAATTTTGGAGATACATTTGTAAATGGTATTACAACAAGATATAGGTCTAAAGTCCCCCATTTTAGAAGAATTGGGCACTTTAGGAATAAGGGCAATGATAGTAGCATTAGACTCTCTTAACATCTCTCCCGACTTAAAGAACTCTTGAATAGCTTCAATAACAGTAGATCCAACAGTAGTCCATGAATTTTTAAAGAAAAACGCATTAAAACCATCAGGGCCCGGGGCCTTGTTGTCATGCAAGCTAAACAGGGTATGTTTAATCTCATCAGAAGTGGGATCTCTGTCAAGGTCCTCCATAGAATTCTCTGGAATCCTTTTAAGGATGACCCTTCTCAGAACATTAATCCCTGGGTAGTGGTTTTTAGCTGTAGTACCCAGTAAATCTTTAAAATGTCTAACCGCCTCTAATTTAGCTTCTTCAATATTGCAAGTAAATGAGCCATCAGGCTTTTCAAGTTTGAAAATCCTTTTCCTATTTCTCCTATCTTTAATATGTTGAAAGAAGAATTTAGAATTTTTGTCTCCTGACTTTAGCCATTGAACCCTAGATTTCTGCTTAAGGGTTTCTTCCTCAATCCAAACAGCTTTTAGAAAATTAGATAAACACTGTTTTTGTTTGGATATTAGAGATGGACAACAAGGGCTCTTAAGGAGGTCAGACTGGACCATTTTAAGATCAGATCTAGCTTTATCAGCTACCAACTTTTCTTTTCCAACAAAGCTTTTACTAAAGGACTTCAACTCAATTTTAACAAGTCTAAGCTTTTGACAGACTTGGTATTGAGCAGTACCATTAATCATCGGATTCCATGCATTCGATACTGTAGGCTTATATGCATCAAGCTGAGTCCAAAAATTAAAGAATTTAAAAGATTTACCCTTCCTCCTAACAGTTTTATCCATATAGATAACAATAGGGGAGTGGTCAGAAATACCTGGCTCATAGAAATGAGCATAAGACTCGTTAAAGTTATTCAGCCATGTTTGATTAATCAGAGCTCTATCCAATTTCCTTTGGGTATAGTCTGGTTTACCATATCTGCGATTACTCCAGGTGAAAAACTCTCCAAGATATCTCAGGTCAGTTAAGCAAAGAGAGTTAACCACATTCTTAAAATCAGTAATGTCAGAGTTTAAGCCAAAATTTTGGTCAGAGACTTCATTGGAATTTAAAACCACATTGAAGTCTCCGAGAAAAAGTTGGTTTATATTGGAGACAACTTTGGACTTCAATTCAGTCCAAAGACTTCTCCTCTCTTGTCCAGTATTAAAACCATAGATGAATGAAGCCTCAAACTGAAAGCTGTTATCATCATTATCAATATGAACATGAATCATTTGCTTGCTTGTGTTTTTACAATGCTTGGGTATTCCTTGGTATCTTAGTGCAGAGAATTGAATGCCATGGATCCGGATTTCAATTTGTTGGCTTGCCTCATCTACATGTGGCATAGTGCCCATGTATAATGTACCTTCTCTATCCCTTCTCTTAGAATTTTTCTAGATTTACAACTTTATTTTTCAACGACACAATCCCTTTGGGAGAGTCTCCATTTTTTGTGTTCATATGTTAGAGACATCTTATCTAGGATTGTTGCATGATTGCATTACACGTTTCCATTCTTTTTGCTTTTGCGACTCCACTTGAGTCAACCCAATGTAAGTCTTCTTGTTCCCTTTTGCATATCATGACATGTTTCCTTTATTTGCATCGGTCCCGCCCCACTGTGAGTATACCTCTCTGTCGTATTGCATGTGCATCTGATTGCTATATGATTTAATCTCTTGAAATGATTTTCATTAGAAGTTCCCTTTTAACATTTATATATTATCTAGTATGTTTGAGGAAACAACACCAATTATGAATTAAGAACAAGAATATTTGAATCAAGGCCTACCATTCGGTAGGGCGAGGAGGGGGTGCTTTAGTCCTGCTTGGGCTCCTTCCCCTCTCGTACTAAGACCCCCGAACCTAGTTTCTGGTAATGAAGGGCGAGTAACCTTATTCAATTTTAGGCGAGTCAAACTTGGGTTTCCAAATTCTCGATAAAAATTAGGTGGCAACTCTTTGTCTCTAGAACCGCGTGAGGATGTTCTAGTTTTCCCTGAAGTGTGCTCCTTGGGATCCGTCCTGGGACACTATCGAGGGAAGACGCCAGGACCACCCCTCAACACATGTCCACAGGTCACGGTTTCCATTTGAATCTAACAGTAGAACGGTCCAAGACATTAATCGTGTTACGGGTTTCGTCACATTGTTGGCGTGGGTTGTATCAGTTGGTATCAGAGCATAGTTCTAGTCTCAGGTTTATCCAATCTTTTTTGTTTCTGTTCTTATTCGTTTCTTCTGGTTCTATTTTTATTCGTCTTTTGTTTCTTTTTTCTTATTCGTTCTTGTTTCTAAATCGTATCTAAAAAAAAATTTAGAGTCAGATCAGGAAAATTCATATCTAGGGTTTCTCTTCGTATTCGTATTTCAGTATTTTCGTATTTCAGTAGAGAAGAGATTTGATAAATCGTCAAAAAAAAAAAAGAAGAGAAGAGATCAGTAAATCGAAAAAAAATACAAAAACTCGGCTTAAAATTTTATTTTTGTTTTACAATATTGGGGGTCTAAGGAGTCTGAATCTGACTTTACTCCATAGTGTGAAAAAAAAAATCTGAAAATTCCATTTTTTTTGTACTATTGGAAACCTAGTCATCCGCGTTTATTTTAGTCGTGCTTTCAACTTCCAAATTTGATTGGTCTAGTTTGGGTGTGGGTTGTTACTAAGAAATTCTGGTCATTATTTGATCAGTTTTCATAAGAACCGAGTGAGAATTACTACGAGTGGAAAAAGGCAAGAGTGGTGAGCACATAAGAAGGTAAAAGCCGATTTGATTTTGAGTGTAAACACGAGTGAATCATTTTCTTGAGTGAAACACGTAAGGGAGTGTAGTGAGGATCTGTTTCTATTTCTAATCTGTTCTTGCAAGGATTATGGCTCAAAACCAGGGAAGAGTCACAAATTAAGAGGCTCAACAGCCAGTTGTTATGAATCTACAAATACAAGATTTAGTGGGGGAGATGAGGCGGATGATGAGGGCAGAATTGGAACCGATACATGAGAGATTGGATAGAGTTGAAGAGGGTACACCATAGAGACAACCACAAATTGTTCCTAATGTACAAAGAAGAGTGAGAGTTGATGATGAGGAGTATTTTGGGGAAGACTTTGACAAAGAAAATGATCGGGAGTTAATAGATAATCATAGGAGAGATATGGTGGTCGGGGTAGAGAAGTTAGGTTTAGAGAAGCTAGGAACCGGGAAGATAATAATTTGGGTAGAATTAAGATGAAGATTCCTTCGTTTCAAGGGAAGAATAGTCCGGAAGCCTATCTAGAATGGGATAAGAAGGTAGAATTAGTATTTGATTGCCACCATTACTCTGAGGCTAAGAAGGTATAACTTGTTGCCATTGAATTTTATGAGTATGCTATCATTTGGTGGGATCAATTGGTGTTGAATAGGAGAAGAAATAGGGAGCGTCCAATAGAGACGTGAAAGGATATGAAAACTGTGATGAGGAAGCGGTTCATTCCAAGCTATTATTACCGAGAGTTGTACAACACGTTGCAAAGTTTGAGGCAAGGTAATAGGAGTCTGGAAGAATATTATAAGGAGATGGAAGTTGCTATGATTCGAGCAAATGTAGAGGAAGATCAAGAGGCTACAATGGCTAGATTCTTAGTTGGGTTGAATTAGGAAATTGCCAATGCAGTGGAATTGCAACACTATGTTGAATTGGAGGATATGGTACACATGGCTATTAAAATTGAGGATCAATTCAAGAGGGTCAGTAGCACAAGTCCAAGCCAAAATCCAAGCCAAAATTCCAACACATCCTCTTGGAAACCAAATAATTGGAAAAGAGATGAGAAGCAACCTTTGGTGAAGCCAAAAACTGAGCAAAAACAAGAGGTGGCCAGCCATGGAAATCAAGGTAAATTCGATTCGGCTACTTATCGGAATCATGACATTAAGTGTTTTAAGTGCCAAGTTAGGGGACACATAGCTAGCCAATGTCCGAACAATAGAGTTATGGTGTTACGAGATAATGGTGAGATTGAAACCGAAGATGAAGATGACAACGAATCTGTGCCACCGTTGGAGGATGCCAATGATGAAGAGTATGCTGCCCAAGGGGATTTGTTAGTGGCAAGGAGAGCTCTAAATATGCAAGTTAAAGAAGATGATGAGGCGCAACGGGAGAACATCTTTTATACGAGATGTCATGTCAAACATAAAGTGTGTAGTGTGATCATCGATGGGGGGAGTTGCACTAGCGTTGCTAGCACAACTTTGGTGGAGAAATTAGGCCTACCAACAATCAAGCATTCACGACCTTATAAATTGCAATGGCTCAATGATAGTGGCGAAGTAAGGGTGACTAAACAGGTGTTAGTTTCTTTTCGTATTGGGAAATATGAAGATGAAGTTTTGAGTGATGTGGTTCTGATGCAAGCTGGACACTTGCTATTAGGCGTTAGGGAGGCCATGGCAATTTGATCGATGTGATAAGCATGATGGTTTCACAAATAAATATCGTTCGTGCTTAATCAAAGGACAATCACCTTAGCGCCTTTGACACCGAAGCAAGTTTATGAAGATCAAGTGAGGTTGCAAAAGGAGAGTAATCAAAAGAAAGAGAGTGAACAAAAGAAAAAGAGTGAAAAAAAATGAGAGAGAAAAAGAAAAGAAAAACGCAGCCATTGAGGGAAAATTAGAGGGAAACTGAAAGAATTTTTTATGCAAAAGCGAGTGAGATCAAACGAGCGTTGTTTTCAAATCAACCTATGATTGTACTTTTGTACAAAGAGGCATTTTTAAACACTAACCAAATTGACTCATCTTTGCCTAGTTCTGTTGTTTCTCTTTTGCAGGAATTTGGTGATACCTTTCCCAAGGAGGTTCCACATGGTTTACCCCCTATTCGAGGGATTGAACATCAAATTGCTTTCGTGCCTGGTGCTACCATTCCAAACCGACCAGCCTATAGAAGCAATCCCAAGGAGACAAAGGAACTACAAAAGCAGGTTAGTAAGTTGATGGAAAAGGGGTACATAAGAGAAAGTATGAGTCCATGCGCCGTTCCGGTGATTTTGGTTCGTAAGAAGGATGGGACGTGGAGAATGTGCGTTGATTTTCGAGCTGTCAACAACATAACGGTAAAGTATCGACACCCTATTCCTTGCTTAGATGATATGTTAGATGAGTTGCATGGTTCGATCTTGTATACTTTCTAAGATTGATTTGAAAAGTGGGTATCATCAAATTAGAATGAAAGAAGGTGATGAATGGAAAACTGCATTTAAAATTTGTAGTTGTTTATTTTGATTATATCCTAATTTATAACAAAAACTTGGAAGAGCATTTGAAGCATTTAAAACTTGTGTTAGATGTACTTAGAAAGGAAAAGATGTTTGCTAACCTTAAGAAGTGCACTTTTTGCACCGATAAGCTTGTGTTTCTTGGTTTTGTTGTGTGTGAACAAGGAATACAGGTTGATGAAGAAAAGATTCGTGCTATCCAAGAATGGCCAAGCCCGTCTAGTGTAAGTAATGTGTGAAGTTTTCAATGTGCCTGAAAAAGTCTACAATGATTTCTAGAGTGAGAAGCTCCCACATCTCTCTAGACTTTGGCTAATTGCTTGTTTCTCTCCTCCTCCCACCTGAATCCTCTGCTTTTTCCTTTTCCTACTTCTTTCATTCTATCTCTCTCTGTCACAGCCCGGTCCCACAATAGCGGAACCGGAGCCTGTGGCACTCCACCGAGGCTAACCCAATTCATTAACATTCCCAAAATTTAGTTTGAAGAACACACGCAGCGGAAAACAGAACACATTTTAAAACTAGGGGTCCAGTCGACTAGGTCTGGACCTCAGTCAACTGAAGAAAGCAGAGAGTTTTCAAAAAGGTTTGACAGACCATCCAGTCGACTGAGACTGGGGTCCAGTCGACTGGGACTCCAACTTTCAATCGACTGAATTCCCCCTTCGGTCGACTGAAGCAAGCAGAACCAAAATGAACACAAAACCTACAGAGGTCCAGTCGACTGAGGCAGGGCCCAGTCGATTGCTTTTGCAATATTAAAAAACAGTAGCTAGCAGGCACAAGGGTCCAGTCGACTGAACACTGGACCAGTCGACTGCTCCCCTGACAGCAGCCCAATTCTGCAGAAAACAAGTTTCAAAAAGCTTTTTAAATAACCAAGTGTTAACCACACACTCCATCTCACATCAAAATAATCCTAGCTGTATTAAAACATTACCAAAGTATAATTACAACGAGTTACTAACTATTACAACATTTTAGATTCGTTCTAACATACCAAGTTAAACATAACTAAAAACCATAAGAATTCTTATTATAACATTCCTATTGTCCCAAAACTACAAGATTAACGTTCAAGTTGCCTTCTAAAAGAACTCCCAACCCACGTGCTCACTTCTGCGATTCCTCACTAGCATTTATACCTGCAATGGTTATTTGAATAACCACATATATTCGATTTGTTTAAGCTAATGCTTAGTGAATAAATCAACATATGTACATGAATGATAAACATGTTCGCATTCACATCTCTACATTTCATACTAGTCGCCGGAGACTCACGTGCCCGTCCATACTCCCAATCCGCGACTCCTTGCCAATAAGTCCACGCGAAAGGGTAAGACCCACGATTCTTCTCTTCAATTGTGCGACCTTAATGCCTGTATCGGCTCCACAAAATGGCACGGTGACCACGTACTCCTTCTGACCCAAATAAGCAACTTAAAATGCTCAAATACATATCACCATGCTCGCGGTAATCAAAGCATTTCATCGTGCTATTGGGCCTACTTATCAATATAAATGCCCAATATGAACTACACAAGATATCTCTAAGTATTAATACATGCTATTCAAACATAACATGAATACATATCAAGAAACCATTCCAAAAACATAGTTGAATCACTCACCTCCGATTTATGTTCTTAAACTTCGATTCAAAGAAAATCCGTGTACAAAGAATGTGTAGAAGTCCGTCTAGTAAAATTCCTATGGATCAAAATTCCATTTATCAACTTTTATGAAAAATTCTAGAAAACAACTTTTCCGAAAACTTGGCCAAACAAGCCCTAACGTATATCAAAACGAAGCTCTTACCTCGAGGTGCTCGAATATGAAATATGGCAGAAAACAGACTGACGGAAGGTCGTCGTTTGGCATCGCAAAGCTCTAAGCTCCAAAATCTCCCTATGGCCCCCTTTTTGGAATTTAGGTTAAGAACTTGTGAGAATATCTCAACTATCTCTATCTATATATAGGCAAAACTCTCAAGAATTACGTTTTCCTCCCCACGAATTTTCAAAACTCCTAATCAGTCTCTGAAACTTTCTAGACAGCTTATTCATAGCTTTATAAGTAAAATCTCAAAATTATAAAAGTTTTTGACTAAGTTTCATTTGGTCGCTAAAATGCGAATTTCTACATGACGTTTCCGAAGTTGCTAATTAGCCTACCAAATTAATAGCGTGTTCATTTGTCCTCACCAGGATACTAAATCTAACAACAAAAATATATTCTAAGCCAGAAAATAATACAGATATTGAAATACACAAGTAAACATTTATTTCTAGATAAACATTTAAAATGTTCCTCAGTGACAGTCTCATACTCGGAGAGACTTCACAACTATAAAAAAAAACACTCACTAGCAAATTCTCAGAGGGTCCTCTAACACAAACACCCCAAAACGACTCGTGAGTCAAAACTCACTCAACTATGTGCCTAAAGACACGCCACATCACATTATCATGCGTGACAATGAAATGCAAAAGCAATAACACAAATACGGGTGTTATAATACTCTCCCCCTTAAAAGAAGTTTGTCCCCAAACTTGTACCTCTTGTCTCAAAAAGGTGCGGATACTGAGTACGCATCTCATCTTCTATTTCCCACGTCATCTCTTTCGTAGTTTGGCTACGCCATAACACCTTCACTTTGGGTATTACTTTGTTCTATAAGACTTGATCCTTCCGATCCAAGATCTCTACCGGATACGCAACGTATGTCAAATCACTCTGAATCTCATTCGACGTTGGAGTCATCACTTGATCTCTATCCTCCGCTAAGTGTTTACGTAGCAATGATACATGAAACACGTTATGCACTTGAGCATACTCACTTGGCAATTTCAAACGATAAGCTACGGGTCCAACTCTCCCAATAATCTCAAAAGGTCCTACATACCTCGGGTTGAGTTACCCGTATCTACCAAATCTGGTTATTCCCTTTAAAGGTGACACCTTCAAATACACCAAGTCTCCTACATCGAATTCCAACGGCCGTCTGCGCTTGTCGGCATAACTCTTATACCTACTCTAGGCTGTCAGTAACCGTTGTCTAATTACCTTTATCTTATCCGTCGTTTCTTGTACAATTTTCGGCCCTTCAATCTTTCTTTCTCCCACCTCTGTCCAACTAACTGGTGAATGACATACACGACCATATAAAGCTTCATAAGGAGCCATTCCAATACTCGACTGAAAACTGTTGTTATATGCAAAATCAATTAACGGCAGGTGGTCTTCCCAATCACCTTGGAAATCAAGTACACATAACTGAAGCATGTCTTCCAAAATCTGAATTACTCTCTCTGATTGGCCATCAGTCTGAGGATGAAAAGCGGTACTAAAGTGAATTTAGTACCCATTGCTTCTTGCAAGGCTCTCCAAAACTTCGATGTAAAACTACTATCCCTATCCGAAATGATAGAAACTGGGATACTATGTAGTCTCACAATTTCGCGAATATACAACTTAGCTAACGTCATTGGCTTAGTTGTTCGGATTGGTAGGAAGTGCGACGACTTCGTCAAATGATCAACGATCACCCTAATAATAGTGTTCGATTTCTTCGACCTCAGAAACCCACTAACAAAATCCATTATTATGTGCTCCCATTTCCACTCGGCTATTGGTAACGGTTGTAACAATCCCGAGGGTACTTGGCGTTCGGCCTTTACTTGTTGACAACTAGTACAACGTGAAACATAACGTGCTATTTCTCTCTTCATTCCCGGCCACCAATAAACATGTCTCAAATCTCTATACATCTTGGTGCTTCCCGGATGAACGGTATACTTCATATTGTGTGCTTCCTCTAGGACGTTCCGTTTTAACTCCTTCTCGTTAGGCACACAAATTCTACCCCTCAATTAGTGGTGTCAATCGGGTCGGGTTGGCCCGGCCTGCTTTTTTCGGGCTAAAAGCCCGGCCTGGCCCGCCACAAGGCCCGGCCCCGCTAGGCCTGGTTCACATACCCCGGGCCGGGGTGGACACCCATCCTTCCGTCCATGGCCCAGCCCGGCCCGGCCCGAAAAAGTGAAAAAGCCCAGCCCGGCCCGAAGCCCACCACGTCCCACTTCAAAAATAGAAGAAAGCCCGCTAGCCCGTCCGACCCGGCCCGATGTCTGGCCCGCTAGGCTCGGGCCACCGGTCAGGGGCGGACATACCTCCTCCACTCCCAAGCCCGGCCCGGCCCGGCCCGATGTTTGCTGAAGCCCGGCCCGGCCCGGCCCGAAGCCCGCTTGGGGCCTGCTTTGACCGAGCCCGCCCCGGCCCGGCCCGTTTGACACCTCTACCCTCAATCTCAAAACATCATTTTCAAAAGTAAAATCCGGTTGTTTGCCCATCAGAATCTCATCACAAATCTTCTTCAAAGCCACGTCTTGAAGTTGTTTCTCTGCGATCTCGTGAATCAAGAGTGGTTGTGCCACCATCGTCGACATCAAGCCACTTTCAATCCTTGGTATCACTTCAAGCTCCAAATTCTCCATATCTCGTATCAGTTCTTTTTGAGAAGTCAAATCTGATGCGGTGTTGGTTAGTACTTTGCGACTAAGAGCATCGGCGACGACATTCGCCTTGCCCGGATGATACTGAATTGACTAGTCATAGTCCTTCATCAACTCTAACCATCTCCTTTGCCTCATGTTCAAATCTCATTGTGTAAACAGGTACTTCAAACTCTTGTGATCCGTATAGATCTCACATTTCTCCCCGTATAGGTAATGACGCCAAATCTTCAATGCAAAAATCACGACGGCCAATTCTAGATCATGTGTTGGATAATTCTTCTCGTGCGGTTTAAGTTGTCTTGACGCATATGCAATAACTTTATCACTTTGCATAAGAACGCAACCTAAACCTCTATATGAAGCATTACTGTAAATAATAAATCCTTCGGTCCCTGACAAAATGGCTAATATTGGTGCTTTCACTAGTCGACCCTTCAACTCTTGGAAACTTTCTTCACATTCTGGACTCCAAACAAAACAATATCTTTCCTCATTAACTGTGTCATCGGCATTGCTATACGCGAAAATTCTTTTACAAATCTCTGATAATACCCAGCTAATCCTAGGAAACTTCTGATGTCTGTCACATTCGTTGGTCTCACCCAGTTGGTAACTGCTTCTATCTTCTGAGGGTCTACAGAAATTCCTTTAGCTGATACAATATGTCAAAGAAAAGCAATCTCTGTCAACCAAAACTCACACTTCTTCAATTTGCCGAATAATCTCCTTTCTCGCAATCGTTGTAAAGCTAATTGCAAATGATGCTCGTGATCTTCAACGCTCTTGGAGTAGATTAGGATGTCATCTATGAACACGATAACGAACTCATCTAAATAATCCTTGAAAACACGATTCATCAAGTCCATGAAAGCAGCTGGTGCATTAGTCACTCCAAATGGCATAACCAAAAATTCAAAGTGACCATATCGAGTCCTGAAAGCTGTCTTCTCAACATCTTTCTCTTTGACTTTCAACTGATGGTAACCAGATCTCAAGTCGATCTTCGAAAATACTTGAGCCCCTTGTAACTGATCAAACAAGTCATCTATTCGCGGCAACGGATACTTGTTCTTGACGGTCAACTTATTCAACTCTCGGTAGTCGATGCACATACGCATTGTTCCATCTTTCTTCTTCATAAACAAGACTGGAGCTCCCCACGGCGAAACACTCGGTCGGATAAAACCTTTCTCAAGTAGTTCTTGTAACTGAACCTTCAATTCTTTCAACTCTTTCAGTGCCATTCGGTACGACACTTTAGATATCGGTTGTGACCCTGGTACTATTTCTATTATGAACTCAAGTTCTCTTTCAATCAATACGTCGGGTAACTCATCGGGAAAAACATCTGAAAATTCTCGAACTACTGAAATGTCTTCTATTAGTGGTCCAAGAACTCGCGTGTCGATAATTGAACATAAGAAACCCGAACAACCCTTCTTCAACATCTTACTTGCTTGAATCGCCGATATCAAGTACGGCGGTACGATCACTCCCTTACCCTGAAAAGTAAACTCTTCTCGCCCTGACGGATAGAAACTAACCCGTTTCTGTTCACAATCGATTTTGGCTTGATTAACCTACAACCAATCCATACCCAAGATAACATCAAAGTAGTTCACTGTCAACGGAATCAAATCAACGCTCTAGACTTTATCACCTATCTTGATCTCACATGACTTGAACATCAAAGAAGTAACTAGCGGTTCACTACTAGGCAATGATACACACAATTCATATCCTAACGGTTCTGACTTAACAGTTAAATGCTTAACAAAATCACGTGATACGAATGAATGCGTTGAACCAGAATCCATAAGTATACGTGCAGGATACGAACAAATAGGAAGAATACCTGATACGACGGTATCATCCGTATTCCCCGGCCTGAGCTGGAAGTATCGTCCTTGTTGTTGCGCGACTCCTTTCCCTTTATCCACTCGAGGTTCTACCCTTGATCCGCTTGGCACACTCGATGCCCCGGTACTCATTCCCGGTTGTCTCTTACTCGGACAGTTCTTTGCTATGTGTCCCGGTTGTCCACACTCAAAACATTTTCCTCTCGTTTCTGGGTTGTAGCTCTTTGTATTCGGAAAGGTATTTGGTGTGGTCGAGTTTGCATTCAAAGGACAATTTCGGGATATGTGTCCTAACTGCTTGCAAAAGTAACAGGTGCTCAATTGGTACCAAGTTCCTCTGTGTCGCAGGTTACATGTTGGACACAACCGTCTTGAGTCCCCCATGAACGTACTCCCTCCTTGGCTACTCACATATGATCCCGAACCTTGAGTAAACGGTTTCTTCGCATTCCCTTGACTCTTACCCCGAATGTCATTTGCTCTCTTCCCTTGTTGTCCCTGTCGATATCTGTCAACACTTTTCTCAGCAATACGAGCAGCTTCCTCAACGAGAGAAATGGTCGGGTGTTGTAACATATCCACACGGCCACGGATATTCTCCCTAAGTCCTTCCTCAAACTTACGAGCTTTATCCCTATCAGTCGGAACAGTAGTTTTTCCAAATCGTAACAAGGCATTATAACGGGATACATACTCACTCATAGTCATGTCTCCCTGAACCGGACTTGCAAACTCTTGGCATTTCTGAGTATAAGCAGATTGCGGAAAGAAACGTCTGTTGAATTCTTCTTTAAATGCTTCCCACATGGTCGGCTTCCCTTGTTCAAGTACGTTGTTCCACCAATCCAAGGCTTCGCCCATCAACGTATCGGATGCCCATAAAATTTTCTCCTCATCGGTACATATTACCTGACGGAAATGTCTTTCCATGTCCATCATCCAATGATCGGCCAAGTCTATGTCAACTTGTCCATGATACAAGGTCAGTTTCAGCTTATGAAACTGTTCCACGATTGTGTGTTGAGGCCGCGGTACTGGTGGTGCATTGATGTAACGAATTTCCACTGGTGGAGGCTGAACGTTCATCTGTTCTCTTTCACTTACCGCTTGTATGAAATTTTCCACCATATTCACTATTTGGTCCATCCACGAATGCAGTGACAATTCTCTCGGCAGATACACCATAATGTTTAAAATATTCCCCTGTTGAGTTCAATGCATAATGACCATGCATGCTATGCTACAATATAGATATATGCGCACAGTTCATCACAATCAACAAATGCTAACACATGAAGCATTTCTACAATGATAACAATTATCTTCATAATTACACGCTCCACTCGACGTCACTCAACATAAATAACGACACTCGTTCCCAAGGCTCTAAACTTATGCTCTAATACCACTAAATGTCACAGCCCGGTCCCATAATAGCGAAATCGGAGCCTGTGGCACGCCACCGAGGCTAACCCAATTCATTAATGTTCCCAAAATTTAGTTTGAAGAACACACGCAGCGGAAAACAAAACACATTTTAAAACAAAGGGTCCAGTCGACTGGGTCTGGACCTCAGTCGACTGAAGAAAGCAGAGAGTTTGCAAAAAGGTTTAATAGACCATCCAGTCGACTGAGACTGGGGTCCAGTCGACTGGGACTCCAACTTTCAGTCGACTAAATTCCCCCTTCGGTCGACTGAAGCAAGCAGAACCAAAATGAACAGAAAATCTACAGAGGTCCAGTCGACTGAGGCAGGGCCCAGTCGACTGTTTTTGCCATATTAAAAAGCAGTAGCTAGCAGGCACAAGGGTCCAGTCGACTGAACACTGGACCAGTCGACTGCTCCCCTAACAGTAGCCCAATTCGGCAGAAAACAAGTTTCAAAAAGCTTTTTAAACAATCAAGTGTTAACCACACACTCCAATCTCACATCAAAGTAATCCTAGCTGTATTAAAATATTACCAAAGTATAATTACAATGAGTTACTAACTATTACAACATTTTAGATTCGTTCTAACATACCAAGTTAAACATAACTAAAAACCATAAGAGTTCTTATTACAACATTCCTATTGTCCCAAAACTACAAGATTAACGTTCAAGTTGCCTTCTAAAAGAACTCCCAACCCACGTGCTCACTTCTGCGATTCCTCGCCAGCATTTATACCTGCAATGGTTATTTGAATAACCACACATATTCGATTTGTTTAAGCTAATGCTTAGTGAATAAATCAACATATATGTACATGAATGATAAACATGTTCGTATTCACATCTCTACAATTCATACTAGTCGCTGGAGACTCACGTGCCCATCCATACTCCCAATCCGCGACTCCTCGCCAATAAGTCCACGCGAAAGGGTAAGACCCATGATTCTTCTCTTCAATCGTGCGACCTTAATGTCTATATCGGCTCCACAAAATGGCACGGTGACCACGTGCTCCTTCTGACCTAAATAAGCAACTTAACATGCTCAAATACATATCACCATGCTCGCGGTAATCAAAGCATTTCATCGTGCTATTGGGCCTACTTATCAATATAAATGCCCAATATGAACTACACAAGATATCTCTAAGTATTAATACATGCTATTCAAACATAACATGAATACATATCAAGAAACCATTCCAAAATTATAGTTGAATCACTCACCTCCGATTTACGCTCTTAAACTTCGATTCAAAGAAAATCTGTGTACAAAGAACGTGTAGAAGTCCGTCTAGTAAAATTCCTATGGATCGAAATTCCATTTATCAACTTTTATGAAAAATTCTAGAAAACAACTTTTCCGAAAACTTGGCCAAACAAGCCCTAACGTATATCAAAACGAAGCTCTTACCTCAAGGAGCTCGAATATGAAATATGGGAGAAAACAGACTGACGGAGGGTCGTCATTTGGCATCGCAAAGCTCTAAGCTCCAAAATCTCCCTATGGCCCCTTTTTTGGAATTTAGGTTAAGAACTTGTGAGAATATCTCAACCATCTCTATCTATATATAGGCAAAACTCTCGGGAATTACGTTTACCTCCCCACGAGTTTTCAAAACTCCTAATCAGTCTCTGAAACTTTCTAGACAGCTTATTCATAGCTTTATAAGTGAAATCTCAAAATTATAAAAGTTTTCGACTAAGTTTCGTTTGGTCGCTAAAACGCGAATTTCTACATGACGTTTCCGAAGTTGCTAATTAGCCTACCAAATTAATAGCGTGTTCATTCGTCCTCACCAGGATACTAAATCTAACAACAGAAATATATTCTAAGCCAGAAAATAATACAGATATTGAAATACACAAGTAAACATTTATTTCCAGATAAACATTTAAAATGTTCCTCAGTGACAGTCTCATACTCGGAGAGACTTCACAACTACAAAACACTCACTAGCAAATTCTCAGAGGGTCCTCTAACACAGACACCCCAAAATGACTCGTGAGTTAAAACTCACTCAACTATATGCCAAAAGACACGCCACATCACATTATCATGCATGACAATGAAATGCAAAAGCAATAACACAAATACGGGTGTTATACTCTCCCTCTCCCTCCATCCTTTCTTCCTCCTTCCTCTATTTTCCTTCTGGTGGTTTATGAAGAATCAAGCAAAACCTAATAGCATTCTGAGAATGAACAAGGGTGCTAACCCTAATTCTATCCTTGAAGAACCCATGGTCAAATGGGCATTAAATGAAGTTTGTATCTCTGAAAAAAAGAGTGAAGTGGATTCTGAGGGTTCTCCTAGTCCTTTTCAAAACCCTAAGTTTCTTACAGCCAAATCTGAGTCTTGTAAGGAATTACTATTAAATGCCACTAATGCAGTTACAACATCCTTTGAAGCTTTGTTATCCACGAATAGTGAGGATCTTCTGATTATCAAGGAGCCTTCATCCATGAAGGAAGTTGTGCAAGATTCAAATCCCATCAAGGTGACTATTAGTATTTTGAAGGAGTTTAAATCTAGCGGGCCTGATTTTATCATATTCGACCCATCTAGATCTGGAAAGTATAAGCTAAGGGATGATGGCATCCACGAGATATTTGAGGCTAATGTCAACAGTGCTCCATTTTCTACCATCTCAAATGATGTTGCTCCCCTTAACAAAGAATCTACCTCTACTAATCCTGTTGGAACAAACCCTAACCCTGACCTGACTAAGTACTCGGATGATGATCTTAAGCTACCTGAAGATTGGGATGAGAGAACTTCTATTACGACTAAGGTTGACAATCATAAAGGTGATATGGAGGGAGTGGAAGAAGGAGAGCTCACTGACCCTGAATATCGCAATAACTTGCTTAAGGACTCTAACGATTACTTAAGGAAAAACCTGAAGCTTGCTCAAGCAAACATCCAGAAGTTAATGAATGAAAAAGAGGACCTTCAGGCAAAGCAAGATAGAATGGTCTTTCCTTCAGGTACTAGAGGAGGTTCTAGAGGTGGGAGAACTCCTTTTAAACCTGGTGGAAGGAGAGGAGGATCAGATTGGTAGTTCTAGTGAAGGTAAAGGGGGGAAAGGTGGAAAGAAGTATTGGAAGCCCATTGTTAATGCGGCTGCTACTGTAGCCTCAAATCCTACGAATGTTATTACAATACAGCAAGATCACTGTAAAAGCTGGAGTTTGATCCTACAGTAGCTCAAGGTGATAACTCCAATGTGGTTTTGACAAGTGGTTCCCACGCACCAAAGGTTTCTCTCTCATCTAAACCCAATGGTCAAGTGTCAACAAATTATTTTAATATTAAAGGGTCTGATACGGGTGCTGTTTTACCCACTGTTACATGCCAACTTTCTTGCCAACGGGACGGAGATGTTATAATAGCACATACACAACAGCCTCGTGATCATCTTCATGTGGGTTCTGACTTCCCACCCTTAATTCAAGGAACTCGGTCCCCCATACTCCCTTTTACTACCAACCCTGAAAAGGTTTGTAGGCCCTCTAGCCCTATTTCATCAGTTCCATCTCAACCTCTCAATAAAGATGCGGTAAATCTTATGAGCAAACTGAGTGGGCTGGGACCAAACGCTTCTGGTGAAGGCCCCCACGTGACATATAATGACAATGCCACTACTTATCATGCACATGGGCTTTCTCTTAAGCCACATGCAGTTCTAAATCTCTCAAACCCTCTTTACCCTAATTTACAGAATAATGCAAGTAATGCTAAGCCTACCACTAGCTGGGTTGGGCTTGTCAAGAAGAAAGCCAGCCCTGGATTTAAAATTACCTACGTTAAGTCTCTTCGTGGGGATAAAAGGGAACAATTGATTATGCCCCAAGAATTGGGCACTGTTGGTAGTCAGGCTTGGGACAGCACCTTAATGGGCTATTTTATGAAATGGTTGCCATTCTCTCTTGTGCAAAATGCCTCATCCAAACTCTGGTCTAAGATGGGTCTCAATGGTATGCTAGCAATAGACAATGGGTATTTCTTCTTTAGGTTCAATAGCCAAGAAGAGTGTGAATCAGTCCTTGAAGGTGGTCCTTGGCACTTTGCGGGTCAGTCAATTATACTTAAGCGTTGGGAGGTAGGTCTTACTACTAAAGAACCACAAACTTCAGTCCCAATTTGGGTGCATATTTATAATATTCCATTAGAATACAGGAATCCGGATGGACTCAGCTACATTACAAGTGCTCTGGGAAAACCATTGCATGTTGATAAGATGACCTCTGCATGTAGACGTATTTCTTATACAAGAATTTGTATTGACATTGACGTAGAATTTGAGTTACTTAATTACCTTGACATTGTTATCACAGACCCTATTTATAGTGAGACAAAGACCATCCATCTTAAATTGGAATATCAGTGGACTCCTCTAAGATGTGCTAAATGTAGGAGATTTGGGGCCATGATTGTGCTAGAATCACCAAACCTCATAATCTCGAAACTTAACCTTCTAAAGCCAATCAAGATGTGCAGGAAGGAGGATGGAAACTCAAGGCTATGGGGAAAATAGTAGCTGAAGTTGATTCTGTGGACCCTCCAATTTGTCAACCATCACAAGTTTGTTTACAAGAGGCAGCTCAGCTACCTGCTAGTTCCCAATCTCCATTGGGGCTAGTTGAAGTGGGATATAACAGATTTTTAGCTCTGGCGGAGGTCCCAATTGTTATTGAGGAGAAATTTCAAAATCTAGGTAAAGATCAAATGCAATCTCCTAATCCCTTGGTGGAAAAACGGGTTGAAAATACTGGACCCACCGTAGCTCAATTGGAACCCCCAGAAAGAGAAGGTGAAGTTGGAAATAACAGCAAAGGAAAAATCATAGATGTTCACTGTTCAGAGAATAAGCCTTTACAACTAGTGCCAACACAACATCTTGACACATGTAAAAGGCTTGAGGATTTGGCTCTTAATTGCTCTTAAGATAAAGAACACACTAATCCAGAATGTGGGAAGCAAGGAGACCTAAGAGTAGATGGACTAAAGGAAAATGTTGAACAAAGGGACCTACAGGAAAGCTTAGAAGATTCCACCTCCTGTGGCATCCCTGAATCTCATGGATTAAACATTGGGATTGGAAAAGTTATAGAGCATACAAGTAAGAGGAACTCCCATTCTCATTCTTCAGGTAAGAAAAAACCATCCCATCGATGTTTTTAATGATTTTATGCTGCTGGAATATTCGAGGTCTTAATTTGGCCTCTAAACAAACTGAAGTAGCTAAGTTCATTTATGAGAATAATATTGATGTACTAAGTATTGTTCAAACTAAGGTTAAGCAAACTAATGAGGAATCCATCAAAAGGAAAATTTTAAAAAATTGGGTGTTTTCTCTAATAGCTGCCCAAATTCTACTGGTAGGATATGGATAGGTTGGAATGCTGAAAAATTAAACCTTACTATCCTTAAAAGCACTTCCCAACTCATTCATGTTAGTATTGAAAATGATGAAAAAACAACTTATTTGGAAGCTTCATTTGTCTATTGGTTTTAATACTGGCCAAGCTAAAGGGGACCTCTGGTCAGATTTGAGATCTATTTCTACTAATACTGATACTACGAATCATATTACTCTTGGTGATTTCAATGTTACTCTCTACCCAGAGGAAATCTCTGACTCGAATCATGGATGGGATAATGATATGTATGATTTCAAAAAGGCAACTAATAAAAAAAATGATGGTTGTCTAGAGGATCTTAGATATGTAGGTGAATTCTTCACCTGGTGCAACCGAAGATATTGCAGGCCAGATTTCACTCAAAGGAAACTTGATAGAGCCCTTGTTAACCAAACGTGGCTTGAAAATTTTACTGATTCATTCGCTCATTTCCAAGCTCCAGGTATTTCTGATCATTCTCCCATTATTGTTCATATTGATAAGAACCCTAGGAAGAAAGGCAAGGCTTTCAAATTCTATAACTATTGGACTAAACTTGACAACTATTCTTATATAGTTAATAATGCCTGGAACCAAAAAGTTGAAGGGACTGCCCAATACCAAGTCTGCCATAAACTCAGAAACATAAAACAAGATCTGAAGAAATTTGGAAAAAAACTCCCTTGGCTATGAAAAGATTAATGCTGATATAGCTAGACAAGCTCTTAAATCTATTCAATCTTCTTTAAATGCAGAGCCTAGTGATTCTTCCCTTATTGAGCAACACAATCTTTGTTAGAAGTGTTTTGTCAAATTTCCATAAACCTAAAAGTTGTATGGATACTGTGAAATGGACTATAACCCCTAATGGAGTTTTTAATACGTTTCTTATTTGGGACCATTTGAGGATACATCATCCTGTGGTTCCATGGTATAACACTGTGTGGTTCTCTGGGTGTATCCCGAGGCAAAGTGTTGTTCTTTGGTTAGCTGCCCAAAATAGACTTTCTACGCATGATAGAATCTCTAGTTTTACTCCTGGACCATTAGTTTGCATGCTTTGTCATAAGCATGAGGAAACACGTGATCATTTATTTTTTGCATGCTCATTTTCTTCTTTTGTGTGGCAGGACCTGATGAATAGATGTGGGTTGCAATGGCAAGGTCAAAACTGGACTGACATTTTGGATTCACCGGCTCAAAGGTTAAAAGGAAAGACAAGTCAACATGTGATACCTAAAATGTGTCTTGGAGTGGCAGTTTATGGTTTATGGAAAGAGAGAAACCATAGGTCATTCAGGCAAACGTCCAATACTAAAGAAATTCTTCTGAAGAGTTTAATTTCTCAAATTAATGCACAAATAAGGGTGAAGTGGAGTAACCACTCTAATTTTGCTAGGATTGTTTGTAATTGGACCTAATGGTCCTTGGAGGTCTTTTCTGCTACCTTGTGCTGTTTGTTTTTTGATAAGCCTTGGAAGGTTGTTTTGCCTTCAAGTAGCTAGGTGTTTGCCGCTGTATGATCTTTGTTGCTTTGCCTTCAAATTGTGTTCGTGGTTTTTGTGTCTTGCAGGGTAGGCACATGACTTTGAGTTTTTGTTGCTAGATTAGCTTCATGTCCTCATGTATTGAGCTCTTTGTTTTTCCTGGGGTATGCCCCTTGTACATTTGTACATCCTTTTTGGAATATATTTACCATTTTCCGAAAAAAAAAATTTGGATTGAAGAGGAAATCCTTAAACAAAAATCCAGACTACAATGGCTTAATGTGGGTGATAAAAATTCTAGATACTTCCATCTATCCATCAAGGAAAGAAGGAATTTCAAGAGGATCATTATCCTTAAAAAACCTAATGGTACTTTTACTACAAATAGTAATGAGACCAAAGATGAAGTTGTTAAACATTTCACTTCTCTCCTTGGTACTCCATCAAATAATAATTACCCTGGTAAAGAGGCAATTAGATCCTTTGTTCACAAAAGAATCCCTGACGAGTTAAAGGCAGAGTTGGATAGGCTCCCTTCAGATGATGAGATTAAGAAGGCATCTTTAATTTGAACAGTAACAAAGCACCGGGCCCTGATGGCTATAATGCTTTTTTCTTTAAAAATTCTTGGGACACAGTGGGTGCTTCCATTTTAGGAGGTGTTAAAGATTTTTTCCAGAATGGGGAGCTCTTAAAGGAATCTTTTTTTTTTCTTCAGAAAAATGGTAAATCAATCCAAAAAAAGGGGAGTACAAGTGTACAAGGGGCATACCCTAGGATAAATAACAAGATCAACAACATGGCAATGGCAAAAGCCAAAACAACAACACGCTTAAAAGCAAAACCAAAGATCAAGGGATGGAAAATAAGATAAAAGACTATCCCAACAAAGGCAAACAAAGCCCAAAGGCTAACCAAGCCAAAAAAAAAAAGGGCAGAACACAGAAAGGAGTAACACACAGGCACAATCAAGATTTATTATGGCCCTTAGGGTGACTTCCATTAAACTTCATTTTTGCTTACCATTTTCTCTGTCTTGAGCCAGTGGGAATCGGAGACCTATCCTCAATGGCAATATCAAAGTCATCCTCAAGATCAATTTCCTTCTCAGCAAAGTGGGTACTAGAATCCTCTCTAAGCTGGCCTTGGCAACTCCCCCCCTCTTCACTAATGCCTGACCGTTGAGCACCCTCAAGATGGCCAGCAATATCATAAACCAGGCATCAACTCGTTGAAAGAATTTCTTATCTTAATCTGCTGAATGTGAGAAGGTTTAGATCCATGTAGAATAGGGGAATCAGTTAAAAACTGGCCCTCCATCGAATTAACAATCTTTCCTTTCCCCTTACCCACCACTTGAGTCCAACCCTCATCTTTCTCATTGCTAGGACTGGCAGCATTCTTCATATCACTCGGAATCTGAGTAGTAGGGACCCATTTTTTAGTAGTATTCGATCTATCTTTGGTAGGTAAGGTAGGATGGACCAAATTCTTCCTTGAACAATCATGCCCAAAACACTTATATAACTTGCACTGAGTAGGAGTCTTACAGTTCCTTCCTTCTCCGTCCGATTCTTGTGATGTGGTTGTTTGGTTACCGTCTCCCAATGGGAGATTCTCTTTAGCCCATACTTGGGACCAGATTCGGGAAGTTAATCCTAAGGTTCCATGGCATCGTCTTGCTTGGTTTTCTGGTCACATTCCTAGACATAGTGTTATCTTATGGTTTACCTTTCTTAACAGGTTATCTACACATGATAGGATTTTTTCCTTCACTCCAGGGCCGTTGGCTTGTGTACTTTGCCATAAAGGTATGGAATCCCATGATCACTTATTCTTCAATTGTTCTTATTCTTCTTTTATGTGGCAGGGGATCTTGCAACGGTTGGGAGTGTCCAGAATGGCATCCTCTTGGAACAACTTGGTGGAGTGGGCAGCTGGGACTTGGAAGCAAAAGACTCCAAAGCACATTATCCCTAAGCTTTGCTTGGGTTTAGCCACTTATAGTATCTGGAAGGAAAGAAATGCTCGGACATTCAAGGTGGAATCTAAAACCAAAGAAATTATCCTTCAAGAGATATTCCTCCAGATTGTCACTCAAATCCAAATTAAGTGGAAGAACGACCCTCACCTCCCGCTTTATATTGATAGATGGAAGTAGTAGTCCCTTTAATGGACTTTTTGGTTTTGGTTTTGTTGTAATTTTAATCGTTTGATTTCCATAGGGTGTGGAATTTTCTGGGTTTGACTTGTGTTAAATCCCTCATGGTCTGCTTGATGTATAGGCTTTTTGGTTGGGGCTTTCTCAGGGTTTGGTCTTGTTTTTGCCCCACCTGTTTGCTGCTTTCTTACTTTTTTTGTGCTCATTGTAAATCCTGGGGTATGCCCTTTGTACTTTTGTAAAGTGCCTTTTGGCTCTTTTTTCGTTTATTTAACCCTTTTTCCAAAAAAAAAAAAGGAGTCTATTGATATTCCACTTGGATAGTGATCAGATCATTAACGAAACGGTGGTCCATTGCTTCCAAATCAAATCTCGTAATCCAATCATCTTTTGCATCAACCTCAATACACACCTGAGCATAAGTAATTCTTTGGCGAGATGTTGTCACCTTGTCAACACGAAGAGGTTTCCCAATCATACTAGCAATGTAACTAATTCCATCGGGTGTCCAATATTCAAGAGGGACATTAAAAAAGTGCACCCAAATAGGAATTTTAGTGACTTTATCCTTTTCAATAGACAGGTGTGGTTCCTATTTACGAAGAATGAGGGGTCTACCAACAACATTCCATGGGCCTCCCTCCAACACCGCATCCAAGGAAAATCTAGAGCTAAACTTAAAGAAATATGTGCCTTGATCAGTTGCAAGAATATCGATGAGTCCAACATTTTCCCAAAATTTGGTAGTAGCCTTGTGAACAAGAGAGTATGATAATCTGCGGTCTAAGAAAAAACCAACAAGCATATTGTCCCAATCGTGGCATCCTGAATCAACAATGGCAGGAGGAACTTTCAAACAACGGTTCTGTCTACATGAACTGACATCAACATGTTTCAGAGTAAAGTTGTGTGAAGTGGGTTTAAGCAAGTCGGCCCACTTTGATTTCTTCACTGGTTCAGTGCATTGGAGGGAGGAGGGGAGGCCTGGACTAGGGCTTAAATGCGGGGGCCTTACTTTGACAATAGGGGAATCACCATGCAGAGAAGCCCAACTAATTGAACCAGAGCATTCGCAGCAGGGCCCACAACTGAGGAACTTGTCTGGGAGGACCAAGTAGTTTGGGCTTTTACAACAGGGCCCACCACCGAAATGTGAGCAGAGGTATCTTGCACTCTTTCATGATGATGTGGAATGGACTATCATGAATCTCATTTGTGAGAACAGCATTAGTGGCAGAGCCACTCATACAAGCTGATAGATCATGTTGGGTTACACTAGCAGGATCAACAAAAACCCTAGCCCTAGGGGAGTTCAAAAAAACCAATAGTACCCCCCCACAGGAATAGACTCATCAAGCTGCAAGTGATTGCCACCTAAATTATCTTCCCTAAAACATGCTTGCGTGTTAGACCGAGAAGACATATCATGGCCTCCAAGGGCAACCAAGCCCACGTGAGAAAAGGCAGCTTTATCCATATTTTGCTTCTTAGCACAATGTTGTGGATAAGCAAAGTTGGCTGATCGAACGGGGCCCATGCACAAAATCATGGTCTAGCTGGTGCATTAATTACAAGTCGGTGAGAGCCAAACTTGGCAAACACGTGGCATCAAGGGTACTGCCATGTAGAGCTTCATGGGAAAAATAATTATTATAGGTTGACTGACATTGCATGCTATCTAGAAGTTGTAAGGCTGACGGATTGACAAGCGGGTTAACAGCTTTATGACTCGCTCACATTTTCAAAGCCCAAATCAATAGTTGGCATGTAGAGTTCACCCAGCCCAACTTCAAAACTTCCTTTATGACCGTTGGAGGGCTGTGCGTGAAATGCACACTCCAAAAACAACTCGGGTTTCGTAACCTGCCCATGAAATGTATCAGAAGGAAAACTATCAAACCCAGTTGAGGGTTTCAAAAAATCACCAACAGAACCCAACGGAGGGCTACCTTTGAGTCCAACATCAACAATCTGTTCATCGCCTAAACTAAAAGGTTTTTCATTAGGGTCAGATTGGGAAACCTCCATAAGGAACTTTCCAATCTGGTTATATAGGAACAGTGGCTGAATCATTTAAAGGAGGCTCTGAATTAGCATCATTAATACTTGAGCCAACAATAAAACTACGGAAATGCTAGATGCACAAAAAAAGTGTACAGTGAAATGCATAATTAGTTTGTAATTATTGGACTTCGTGCTGAAAAGTCTGTACACACAAAAAGACAAAAAAAAGAGTGTACAGCTTTTTCAGAACGAGGTCCAATAAATTAAAGTAGGTTGTGCATTTCGTTGTGCACTTTTTTTGTGCATCTAGCATTACTCATAAAACTATTACTAGACAAAGCTTCAAAGCGTCCCTTACTTTGCTCATAGTCTCTTCTTGCATGAGATAATTCACAAGAGTCTTGTAGAGATCCAAATTTTTTTGTGCTCATCATCAAAACTGTAACAAATATTGTGGTTGGGTCATACGGGCACCCACATTATATTGGACTGGGTCCAGAGAGGGCTGGCTTGGACGCCAAATAATGGGCTTTTGGAGTCTTAAGCCTTATAGGTTTTTATGTGCCTATATATACATATATATCACATGGAAAACCTAAGGATATTTCATATATTCACAGCAGCCTCTCTCTCTCTAACTCACGTTAGTCTCTCTCTCTCTCTCTCTCTCTCTATCCCTACGGTTCATCTCTCTCTTGGCCATCACCAAAGGAGCCATGGGATTTAGCACGTGAT